>BCKM01000003.1:1091607-1107446 GCA_039545415.1 Udeniomyces megalosporus | reverse complement strand
AATGACACCTTCGAGGTAAGGTCTGACGGAAACCTGAATCGGTTGGCTTCTGCTCCGAAAAAGGCTCGAGGAGAAGATGATGGAATCACAGACCTTGTTGATGAGCTTGAACCTTCTACCTCGAAAGAACCCGAGTACGAAGAGGTGACTCGATCGGTACTCGAACAAGCAGGTCAGTCCGCCGGTGTCGAGGTCGTGATGGATATTTTTTGTCTTGTTCTCTCAGATGAGCTGAATGTGTCTTTCTCTCTCTCTCTTTGCTCCTTTCCCTTTTTCCCAAACGCTTTCACAAGGTGCTTCAAGTTTCACTAATGACAGTCGTTCGTACCCTCCCCTTCCTTCCTTTCCTGCGTTTCTGTTACCTCTTGTTTCTTCTCGTCTTCGTGTGTTCCCTGCTGAAGGGAGGTGGACGAAAAAAAAAAAAACATAAACATCGTTGACAATCATCGTTAATCTGTTCCAAATTCATCGTTCTCCTATCATATCATCGTCACACAATCCAGAATTCATTGGGGAGTCTGAACTGGAGAGAAAGATCTTCAAAGATGCCATTGCACAGATGAAGAAAACCAAAGGTCTTCGAAACTCTCGAACCATGAATGGTAAGAAGAAGAAGAAGAAGAAGAAGAAGAAGAAGAAGAAGAAGAAGAAACTCTTTCTATCCTCGCAAAATTCCTGACATCCTTGTTCTTGTTACACCCTTTGATTTAACCTTTTTTTCACATCCTCTTCTACCAGCGTTCGACCTTGCTGCTGCTGCTGCTGCTCCCTCTTCTTCCTCGAAGGATGAGAAAGCGAAAAACTCGAAAGGGGCGAGTATGAAAAGGAGCGGCAGTTACATCAAGAGTGTTGGTGGTGGTGGTGGTAACGGTGTACCCGATCAGGTAGTCGACTTCAAACCTCAGAGTACGTCCTTCTCTTTTTTTCCGTCAAAAGGGGTGGGAGAAGTCCCTACACCCCCGCCTCATCGTCCGGACTACTCTTGTGTGTGTGTGTGTGTGTGTGTGTGTGTGTGTGTGTGTGTGTGTGTGGTTGTCCGGTCTTCTGACTTCATTTCTTCTCTTCTCTCAACGAAACAAAAAACCCGATGAGTAGAAAGGACAATGAAGCAGAGGAAACGATGATCAAGAAAACCCCCTAGGGAAGAAGGAAGGGGAGCGCGACTGTTTCTTTCCTTTCCTTTTTTCTTTTTCTTTGCTCTCTCTGATCGTGACGTCTCGTCTATACGATACAACATTACACACACACACACACACACATACACACACACACACACACACACACACACACACACACACACACACACACACACACACACACACACATACACACACACACACACACACACACACACACACACACACACACACACACACACACACACACACACATACATACACATACACATACACACACTCATCTCTGGTTCCACTTTCCAATCAAATCCTTGACTCCCCTAGGTTTCTCCTTTTCTTCACCGCCATCATTCTCTCTCGTCTCAATTCCTCCTCCTCCTCCTCCTCCTCCTCCTCCTCCTCTTCCGGCTTTTATCTCCACTGCCGCGATCCTCAATGCTTCATTCCTCACGATCCTTTGAGCTTCATCCCCACGATGGTGATCGGGAGGTGGAGTTATCGTCTTAAGTGGAGGTTTAGGTCCTCCTTTTCTGATGTTGTTTGATGCCTTCCTATCATTGTTGGGACTCAAAGGTGAAGGAATCGGTCTGTTGATTGTCGTCAATGGAGAATGAGGTTTCAAAGGCGGAGGTGGTGGATTCATCGTTGGCGGTGAAGACACGATAGTCGATTCATTCCCTCGTTCTCCTCCTCTTCCAACGAAGGAGGTTCTTGATCGAGGAGTTGGAGCGAGGAGAGGAACTGAACCTGTCGAGGTTGTCTTTGATTGGGGTGAAAGTGGAGAAACGGAAGAAGAAGCACCCCCATCACCAAAGGAGGGAGTCATTTGGGTAGAGATCAAAGGTAAACTCGATCGAACAGCGCCGGTGATCGCATCATCTTGATCAGTAGCAGCAGCAGGAGCGTAGAGAGATTGAGGTCGAATTTTGGTCGATGAAGATAAAGATGACGAGGTGGAGGAGGAGGGATCTTGATGAAGATCTGATGATCTTGAGATGGAAGAAGATGATCGACCGAGGAAGGATTTGGCTGAATCTGGATCAATGACTGGAAGTTGACGTGGTGTAGCGTGGTTAGCTGGTGTCATGGAATGATAACCACTAGCGGGATTCGTCATGGGTGATTGTCGTTGATATCGTTGTTGTTGCTGCTCTGGTTGGATTGGATGAACCAGTTTGAAAGACTGAATTGGATTGCTCTTCTCCTTGACAAGATCTGCTGATTTCTTCCCATACCCATCACTAAAGTTCATTGACGAATGGACGTTGTCCCTCCTCATTCCTCTTACTTCCTTCGCCGTCGCTTCTTCTGGTCCTTCATCCTCTTCCTCACTCCATGCTCCATCTGTTGTCATCATCGTCATCGAGGTCTTGACTTCCTTCTCCGATGATACTCCTTCGAAAGCTTTCCTAGCTTTCTCAACGGGAGACCATTGATCGTCGAGGATACTAGATGAACTTGTTGGTGCATTCGATTTGATATCGTCCAAACGAGGTCGATCGAGTTTGACGTGGTTGCTGCTGTTGCTGGTCGGGTAGGACGAATTGACAGACGCACCAGTAGGGGCAGTGGGTTTGGTGATGGGGTTGCTGGGGGGGAGAGTAGAAGACCGAACGATTTTACCACTAGATGCTTGGTTTTGATCCAATCTAACGTTCAGGTTGGTAAAACCGAGATGATCCTGGAATCTCTTGCCAGCGGTGACCTCGTTAGTAGTGTTGGGCTTGGGAGTAATAGGTTTGGGAGGTGGGGTCGGTTTGTTTGTGATGATATTGTGGTTGTTGTTGATGGTGGGCGACATGGGTTTGTGTTTCGAATTGATAGGGTTGAGATGTGTCGAGGAGGGCGATAACGAATTTTCGCCTGTCAACCAATCTCTCCTTTTCGTCCCTTCTCCTCCTCCTCCTCCTCCTTCTTCCCTTCGTTCCCTGTCGAAATTTCTTGATCTTTCGAGAAGTCCATGTGCAGCTTCTCCCTCTCCCTCTCCCTCGAGTTCGACTTCGTTCGTTGTCAACGGAGATTTGACCAACCTTCCTCCACCTGTGAACTGACTCCATTCTCCTCTTTCGATCGATGAGTCTTCTTCCTTGTCGCCGATATTCTCGAAGCTATCATTCCCAATGTTGATTCCTTTTGGTCCGAGATCATCCTCTACCTTAACGGCAGGGTTGGAAACTTTCGTAGTGGTATTGGACGACTTGTTCGCTCCCTCAGGGTCTCTCATCCCGACACCCGTGACCTGTTGACTCCTAGGTTCAGGAACCCCTCCTCCTGCTCCTATCCCTACACCAAACCTTTGATCAAAGTCAAACGCTTTGTGAGTGGCACTGGCTACAGATGGAGTTACAGCTGGACCTGTGATGTTTCTTCCAGCGTGGAGGGTGAAGGATAGAGTCGAGGAGGCCGTGGGACGCGGTGGGATAGGAGGAGAAGTGAGCTGATCGTGTTGAAGAGGCGAGCCAGAAGACCTGTTCAGCTGTCGCGGATCAGAAGAGGAGGAGTGGGAAGGAGGAGGAGGGGGAGGAGAGAGTGAGAGCGTTTCCATAGATGGATAACGTTCATCGAATGAAGGTGAAGCAGGTGTTGCCGAAGGATAGTCTTGATTCGAGTCCGAGGAAGAAACTCGGGTGGACGGTGTGGCGATCGGACCAGCAGAGTGAGCAACCAACGATTGTGCTGAAGACATGGACGAGGATGGAGGAAGATTCGGCGAAGGCGAGCTTCTGAACGGCTTAACACTCGATCCGCTCGGGACGAATGAATCCCCAAAGTTGGTGCTGAATCCCTTTCGAGCTTCAGGTTGAGCAACGGCCTCACCATTTTGAGTGCTAGGTAGAGGAGGTTTGGGCGTCATGGAAGGAGATGGGGTAGATCGGAAAGGTTTGACGTTCGTTCCAGATGGGATGAAAGCGTCTCCAAACGAATCGCCGAACCCCTCGAATCGAGCGGCAGTAGTAGAAGAGGATGATCCTGAGGAGGTAAGTGAGAAAGATGGGGTTGATGCTGCCGTCCCGTTGGTCGTCGAGACAGGTGGCCAGCGCGAGGAGACAGGTGACGACGCCGAGGTTGTGCTGGCCTTAATCTTAGGGATGAGAGGCACAGCAGCGCTCTCTGGGAGGTCGGCAAATCCATCGAAAAGCGCAGCTTTGGCGACAGCTGTCTTGGATTCATCCGCGTTCGTGCTGGACGTGGCAGGCGAAGGTGGAGTAGCGGCGAAGGACTCAGTAAACTTCGTAGCGGCAGCAGACTCGGACGGAGAAGAGTAAGAAGAGTCGGATCGGAAAGCAGGGGGTCTCTCGAATTTGGACGGAGACGAGTTGCTTCGGTTCGACAAGCTGGAATCGAATCGTTGCATTGTTGGAGCTGGATCGGCTTGGTACGACTTGAGCGATTCCTGAACTTTGTTGACCGTTTCTCTCGGACCTCCTGCTGGTTTTGTACCTTCTCCTGTCAGTTGCATCTGAGCCTGACCCGGACCCATCGTCAAAGGAGGCTGTTGCGATTGCTGCTGTTGAGATGGCGCCGGCTTGACCGACGTTGGTCGTCCTCGTCGCATAGGCGTGATGTTGGTGGTCGGTGCAGATGCAGAAGGAGCCGGGACAGATGAGATGATGTCAAACAGGTTTGTTGAAGCCGATGAAGATTGTGCCGAAGATTGGGGTTCATTCTGTAAGGAAAGGAACGTTGTGAGATCAAACACCATCTTGGATCAGGCGACAACATGAGTTCCACTTACATAGTACTGTGAAGGCTTCGTTCCTCTGAGACCATGAACGGTCTTTAGAACCTGAACAGCTGAAGGTCTTTGCACACCGTGCTCTTGCAGCATCGAACCTAGGAGAACGTATAGATAGGTTCTTCTTAGTTCCTGTTTTCTCCAAGATACACAGACCCTGGGGACATGGAATCACCGATAAGGAGGTTCATCCGGTTCGAGTAAGTCGGGAAAGGGGGAACTCGATACTGAACATTGAGAATCGCGAGTGGCCCATGTTCTTCGCTAAACAAAAGTCATAAGAAAAACACGATCGGCCTTATGTCCAGCGGCTACGCTCTGCCCCATACACAAGATCTCGGAGAAGCAAACTCACAAAGGTGTCGTGTAATAGCACAGCTTGTAGAGTAAAACTCCCAATGCCCAAACATCGCTCTTCTCATCGATGACTCTCCTCTGATAAACATCCACCATCTCTGGTGCTCTATACTGCATGGTCGTATGGGATTGGATGTCGATTTCAACCTCCTTCATCTCCTGGACTGTACTTGGTGGTGGTTTGGGGATCGCAACGGAACCAAAATCGCATAGTTTGAATGAGGTAGGGGAAGACTGAAGGATGTTTTCAACTTTGAGGTCACGATGGATAAGAGGTGGAGAGAGGGAATGCATCTTAGCGACTCCCTGGAGAGGTTGGAATTTGAGGAGAATGGAGGGAGATGATTGAGTGACCTAGATGTATGCGGGTGAATGATCAAGGAAGAGGCGACTGACCTCGCAGACATCAACAAATACTTGAAGGATTTCTTCCTCGCTCAGCCTTTCTCTTAGACGTCGATTCATCATGTCGATGATGCCTCCGCCTATTTGCAGACCCATCAACCAAATTATCAGTCCACGAATTATCCAAGAAGCGGGAAGCACAAGCAAGACGCACCGGAGCAGAATTCCATCAAGATAAGGACTTCGTGAGTACCGTCCGGGAGCTGTTTTTATTTTTAATGATCCAGTTCAATCGTTAGACAGACTTTGGTATCAGGAGATGGACCCTGATGACTCACTTTGAAAGCGTCAGCATCGATGAGATTGACGATGTTTGGATGACCTCTCAGCATTTTCTGCATCGATCATGAGGCACGGATGGCATCAGTAAATCCCCTCGCTTTCGTCTTTCTTCCTTCCATCTTCTATCTTCACGAATCTTGGAAGCAACCATTGCTCACCATAACTTCAACTTCTCTTCTGACCTCATCCAGGAGACTCTTATCCCTCACAGCGACGCGCTTGAGGACGTGTTGATCCTTTCCTCCGATGAGCTCTTGAGTTCGAACCAGATAGACATGTGCGAATCCGCCTACCGTGGGGAGAGGTTCGATGATGGGAACGTTAGGTTGTAAGACTGAGTGGAAAGTGAGGTAAGATGGAATGGAGAGGAATGTGAATGAACGGACCTTCGGAGAGATACTTTTCGACAACGACTGATATCTTTCCAACTTGAAGTTGTTGACCAGGACGAAGGGTTCCCTTTTGTTCGATTGGCTGTTGCTGTTGCCGAGGAGGGGGGATGAACGATTGTTGCTGCTGCTGGTGGTGAGCACCACCAGCCATCATGTATTGAGGGTTCGGTGCGAAGGGCTGAGAAGTCGGGGGTGGAGAGAAGGGAAGGTATTGGATGTTTGAAGGAGGCGGTGGAGAGGAGAAGCCGTTCATGTTGGCCGAGTTGTCGGATAGTGGGAGGATGTAGAGATCTCGGATCGGAGGAGGTCGACTGGGGAGAGGAAGATTCGGTGGGGCTTTCTTCAGTTCGTCTTTCTCTTTAGCAGGGTCTGGTTGAGTTGGTTGTTGTGTCGATGATTAGTTTGCTGAGGGCTGAGGATCTTGGAGCGGCGAGGACAAGATGGCGGTTCTTCTCCCTCGAAAGGCCAAGGATTTGGGACGATCCCTCCCTCCGCTCGAACCGTCCCCCGCTGCTGCGGAACGTCTCATCTCTTTCTTGAATATCTCAGCCGGTCCCTCATCAGATCACCATCATATACTATAGCTTGTCCAAGCTCAATCGAGGCCCAAACGGTCCATCCCGAGCATCGCGCTGAGGCACGTCCGGCATCACACGACTAGGTGCCCATCCGGCTGGCTTCTGAGCGAGATATCCTCGGTTTGCCCTGTATAACCCGAACCCAAACCCAAAGAAGAGGGGGGAAAAAAACTCAGATCTCAGCCAACTTATCTAACACATGGCATCTGATCTCGGTGGGGGACCCAGGGCGCGACTAGAGGACAAAGGGAAACGTACCAGTTTGTGTAGTACAGGATGTCCCTCTTCTTGAGCGGCAGAGCTTCCTCGACTTTTTGATGAGCCGGGTACTTTTCAGGGTGGATAGCCTGAGCGAAGCTATCTCTGTCATGGTAGACGCTTGTGACGGATCCTCCGGCGGCTTCAATGGCGAGGATAGCTTTCTGAGAGGCTCGATGAGCGCGAATGTGGATAGGTTGCTTGAGATTCTCAAACTGTCAAAACGACGCCGAGTAGCCAGAAGAAAAACTTTGTCTATTAGCTTTCTTTTCTCTGCCCAGAAGAACGAAGTGAAGAGGAAGACGACGCACGCCACCAGAGAGGAGCTTGAATCCGTTGGCCTGCTTGAAGCCTCTGCAGATGTTTGATTTGTGGATGTGTTCGACGGTGATGACTTCTGTGGGATCCAGTCTCTTGAGATCGATCCAGTCTTGGATCGTCTTGATAGGGATGGGTTGGTAGTACTTGCGTCGACTGAGAGAGAGGGCGTACGCGAGATCGGGAGGGTCCAGAAAGATATCATGGGAAAAACGTCAGTCCACTCAGCTCACCTTCTCTTCTCCTTGGAGCAACAGGGAAGTCTAAAATGTACTAACACATTTTTGAATCCATACTTGGGATGCTGGAGAGTGACCGGCGTCCCTCCACCCTCGAAGGCGCGATGAGCCCCTCTGCCAGCTCTAGCATTCTGACCCTTTGTGCCTCGACCCTTTCCCTCTCCGGTCTGGTTAGCATGACCTCTACCAACTCGGACTTTCTGTAGGATGGCACGTTGCGAGTCGAGTCAACGATGGGAATCGGTAGGTAGTGCGGTTGTTGAGACGGGCAAGAACCGAGGACGAATGGAAGAAGCGGTCATCTCTGGTTAGCACTGGGACTAAGGGTAGCTGTTGACAGAGGTGGTATTAGTTGACCTTTGGTCTAGCAGCCTTGTTGCCCTTGACGTTACCAACGGATTGATAAACGATTGATCGGACGGAAGGCGCTATTGGGGTTCGGTCGGTTGGTCGGATACGGTTTGGTGTGAAGGGTCTGAGGGACAAGGAACGGAGGGATGAAAGGAGTGAGGCCATGATGGGCTCGCTGAGCTAGACTGGAGGGTCGGAGACTGAGAGTAGGGGCGAGAGGAGGGCTTGTGGGTATTGAGTGTGGGAAGAGTGAGGTGGTCTGGTGAAGTGATCCTCCTTTGGTTTTTTGAATCAACGTCAATTCGACGACCACCTTCACCAACCTCAAGACGTGAGGCCCACCTCTATCTCTACACGACTCCCCACAATAGCCAGCTCCTCGCTAGAGAATACAATCAGAATCCGACTTAATCTTAACTTCTTCCTCACAAACAGAATCGCTTCCTCCGACTTCGGCCTTCGCCTCAACACTTCGACTTTCTCCCCTTTCCCTTTCCCTCCAAACTTTATCAACTAAACATGTCCGGACGAGGTGGTTACGCTCCCCGAGGAGGAGACCGTGGCGGTCGGGGTGGAGGAGGTTTCGGTGGTCGAGGTGGTCAGTTCCCACGATTGATCCGTCGAACCCGAGGGCAAGAGCACCTGATTTAAAGCTGATGCCTCGCGTCCCTCCACGCATCTTTTGCTGCTTCGCTTTGGAATGTACCCAGGCCGAGGTGGAGGTCGAGGTGGATTTCAGCAGTCTTACGGTCCTCCCGACACTGTTCAGGGTCCGTAGTTTGACCTGTCGAATTCCGCCTCTCGCCCTGTCCCCTACTGACATTTCCTCCTGCCTCATCTTGACTCACCAGAGGTCGGCCTCTTCATGCACGCCGTCGAGTCTGAGATGCTCTGCTCGAATCTTCTCCCATCCAAGGTCCCTTACTTTAACGCGCCCATCTACCTCGAGAACAAGACTCAGATTGGCAAAATCGACGAAATCCTTGGTCCCATCAACGAGGTCTTCTTTACCGTCAAGATGAACGAAGGCATGGTTGCCAGTAGCTTCAAGAAGGATGACAAGATTTACATCGCTGCTGACAAGCTGTTGCCGATCGAGAGGTTCTTGCCTAAGCCAAAGGCAGTTGGAGGAAAGAGTGAGTAATGCTGATCGATGTCATGATGCATCCGATCAGGTCCTTCCTCTGGTCTGGCATACAACATATTGTACATGCTGATAGCTCGAAACATCCTTCCTCTTTGTCTTTCCTTGATCGCGTCGCCTGACTTTCTTGTACCGAACCCAACAGCTGAGAGTGCGTCACGGTCTCCTCGTTTACTGTCTCCCCCTGAAGCTCAACCCGTACTTACCAAATCACATCTCGTTGTATATTCATCGTCACTACAGAGCGAGGTGGACGAGGTGGAGCTGCTGGAGGTCGAGGTGGAGCTCGGGGAGGACGAGGAGCTCCACGAGGACGTGGCGCACCTGGAGGTCGAGGTGGATTCTCCGCTCGAGGTGGATCGGGCGGATTCTCGTCGAGGGGTGGAGGGGCGCCCCGAGGTGCTCCTCGTGGACGAGGTGGATTCGGTGGAGGCGACAGAGGATTTGCTGGCCGTGGGGGAGGAAGGGGTGGTCGAGGTACTTTCTAGAGTGGATGTTATTTTGGATTTTCTTTCTCATCTAGTGTGCTGAGAGATGAGGATTCAAGGTGCGTTTGGCGTTGGTTGTATGTCAAAATTTGAGGCAAGTCGAAGCAAGACTTTGTCCTGGGCAATCTTCGGTCGATTGAGATCTTCAGTTGTCGCCAACCGTCGACAATCCCTCTTCCCAGACATGCCCGACATTAAAGACCCAACGCCCTTCCCGCTCATCGTCAGTCTTATCAGTTGAGCTCTCACCCAGCCTACCACACGAAAGTGCTCATAACCCACATCAACAGGACTCGGATCCTCACCTTCGCAGGGTCTTCCGCTTCATGAGGCCGACCGATATCCTTTCTGGTCTGGCTCTCTTCGCGTCAGGTCCTGCTTGGGCGATTTGGTATGGTGCGTGGACTGCTGAGGGCTGGACCTCTACCGGGCTGATATTCGCGGGAAGAAGCTGCTGGGAAGCGAAGGGGGAGAGGTCGAGATGATGAGATTGAGGCCTTCGGGGCGTCTTCCGGAGGGGTTGACTGATTCCTGTCTCCTCTCCCTTCCTCTCCCCCTCTTCCTCATCCATCGACCCTACCAATAGAGAACCCGCGTGGATGGAGGGGTGTTCATCCAAACACCGTTAGGACATGCGCCTTGATCTCAAGTTTCGCAGGACTCACTTTGGCTTGTTCACTCAGTACCAGTTTGTCCCTCTCTTTTTGTCCTTCTGATACCTCTCATTCCGTCCTTCCTATCGCCCCTCAGATCCAGACCAGCTGTACTGCTCGGAGCAAAAAACGTTCAACCTTTTCTTACTCGTTTCCGCATCCCATCCCCTATACCTTCGCTCCGCCCCTCTCTCAGTCCGATTCCTGGGTCAAACCGAAAACAGCCGTGAAGTCAAAAAAGACTATGAGGAAATGCGAGCCAAAATCAAAGCGGGTCAGCCTTTGTATGGGAAGACCAACATGAGCGAATACTATCAGATGCAAGCGATGAGGCAGAGTACCAACTCGGTTTACTACGCTTGTAAGTTTCTTTCGTTTGCTTCTGAGGCTCGTTCTGAGAAGATATGGGAAGAGATGGAGTCGCTTCTTGGTCTTGAGAGGATGTCAGTAGGCTGATTTACTCCGTTGAACCTCTTTGTTTTCATTTGTCTTGCATCGCTATCGCGTTTAATTTTTCGTTTTTTTTTCTTTTTGGCTTCTTACAACCTGCTCGAAACCAGCAATCTTCCCTTGGTGAGTTCTATGCTTGACTCTTCGTGTGGAGTTCTCGTATCTCAATTTCGTGGCTCACCTTCCCCACTCTCCGTTTCTTCCGAACAGGTTCAATTTCGTTAACCACAAGTTCCATAACACCGATCAAGATTGTCAGTCCTATCCCTTTCACTGTCCTTCGTTCATTTCTCTGGACCCATCATGGACCGAGGTGTACCGAAAGTGTGGGAGATAGATTGCTGACGAATGTGTTTGCGTGTGGTTCAGACTACAAGGGACTTGAGCACCTGAAACCAGCAGACTACAGACAGTACTATAACTTCTAGGCTGACTCTTGAGAGGGAAGGATGAAGGGGAGCTGAAAGGATTGAGAACGGAAGGATGGATTCAGGGAGCAAAAGGGGAGAGCTGAGAGGGCTCAGTGGTGGATAGGATTTCTCCCTTGTTGTTCGGTTGTATGTTGATCTCCTGAATTGGTCAGTGAACGATGAAGCAAGTGTTGGACTAGAAGATAGAATACAGTATGGTGACCATAGTCAGTTCAAGGATCGATCTCCGATGATTGGGCGAGGAGGACCAACACTCTCCGGCTCTTCTCCTTCCTCATCCGTAGACCGGTCTGAGCTATGGTAGATTATCTAGGTGAGGGCCGATCGTTCTCCAGCTTGTCTTAACAGACCGAACTCGCCCTCATCTCCCCGAATCTGTCTTGGTCGCAAAACAGAACACTCCATCTACCTTCATCCAAACTTCTCACCCCATGATCTCTCCGCTGCCATCCTCGCCAACGAACCCTATCCTCCCCCGGTCAAGTCTTCAAGTAGCTCGAGACCTACGAGTGTTCATGAAGGAATTCCCTCTCCTATCGGAGGAGGAGCTGGTGGGAGTGGAATTCAACGAACCGCAGCGCCATCGTCGTCCAAGGGAAACCAGATGCTAACGGTTCCTAGTGGAGGAACCATAAGCAGTGGTGGAAATTCCGATAGCAACAGTGGTACTGATGGTGATGCAAGTGCCGAAATAACGATTGCCAGGTTGACTTATGGGATAGAAGAGGTCTCCAGACAACTCAAAGCAGAGGTAAGTCTACATCTTCCTTCATCGAGGTTTCTCAGTACGCGACGCGTCCAACCTGATTTGGGAAAACATCAAAGCGACTATGTTCACCAGCTTATTCATGTTTTCAAATAGATCACGACTCATCACACCAAACTTCTCTTTCAAGCATCGACTACCACTCATCTTTCGACCTCACTTCGTTCCGTGAGACAAGGTCTTGATCAAGTCTCTACCTCACTCGAGAGGTTCGTCATTCCAGTGACTTCCGCTCGATCCTTACAAACGGATACCGACCACATCGAAAGCTGACTTTGATCACCTCGTTTCCGTTAATGCCAACGATCCAAAGACTTCGACTCAAGATTCGAATCCCCCATACAACCCTCCAAACACACGTCACAAGACTCTCTCATCTTCAAAGAGCTTCTGATGTTCTCCGTCGAGCTCATCGATTCATCCTCGTTGCTAGAAGGTTGGAGATTCAGATGAAAGAAGTTGAACTTACACCGGAAGGAGTAACAGCACTCGCCGAGGCGACGAAGAATAGCAGTGATGGTAATGATGGGAGAACTAGCTCACCTGGAGTAGGAGAACCGATGAGGAGGGAATCGACATTGGGAGGAGGCATTGGCGGTGGAATGGTAGTGGGAGGAGATGAAGAAGGAAGGAAGGAAAGAGGGATGAATAAAGCTGCTTTGAGTATCGCCGAACTTGGTGAGTCTGAATCAGGATGAGAAATTGGGTTCAGCTTTTTACTCCTTGGTTGCCTTGTTGACGCAACCCCTTACCGGCTTGATATAACAAAAAAAAAAAAAAAAAAAAAAAAACGGTTCCTTACCAACGATAAGACGCCCTTCTCGACGCCAAAGGCCCTTCTTCGTCCTCTTCTGCTTCCACCGCAATCACCAGAGCCGACGAGAATGAATCAAAAACTTCACCAATCTCGGACGATTTTGTTCCACTCATCGAAATCAATCACATCGCCAAATTCATCCCAACGCTCCAGGCTAGTAAGGATCGACTGACGAATGAGATGGAAACCATGGTTTTTGAAGGGCTTTCTAAACTCGTTCGTTTCTCTTCTCTCTATCCATCTCTCTCGTCTGGTTTGCGTCCTGTGGACTTGTCAATTCCATCTTCCCTGACGTCGGACCATATTTCTTCTACAAATCTCGGCTTTTCTTTACCTTCCATCTCCTTTCCTCAGAATCAACCCATCCTAGCATCTTCCCTCCAAACAGCCTTCAATCTAAACCTTCTCCCAGTCCTGGTCAGATCCCTGCTAAACGATCTCACTGATGCGGTAGAATCTAGGATCCAAAAAACATTTGATATCGTCTCACTCGCCCGAGAAGCTGGCGTGGGTGGTAGTGGAGGAGGACGTTTGACCGGAGGGGGAGGTGGGCGAATAGTGATGGAACCGACGGGTCAACAAGTTGGGGTTTGGAGCAACATCATCTGGGCGAGGTTAGGAAACTTGATTGAGGATATGGCGAGTTGTTGTATAAAGGTGAGCACCCACGTGCGAGGTCCAGGCCTTGGAGAAGCAAGACAAAATTCACGCATCTCTAAGAAAGGGGAGAGTTTGAATCCTTGATGTTTACTTTGTCCATGTATCCTTCCTCGATTTCTAGGTCTACATATTGGAGAAAGTACTTAAAGTGAAGAAAGACCCTGCCACTCAGGTCTCATTTTTGGATGAAGCTATGAAGGTCCGTCACACGTACACATCATATCATATCATGCCCTCTCCAGATGGACCGCTGATCATCGAAGATGAGGAAAAGTCGAAATGGAACAACTGAACTAAACTTGCTTGTTTGTACTTGATTCCTTCATTGCTCTTTTGATTCAAACGACCTACAGGTACTAGATAATAAACCAAGTTTCACCTTTTGGACGACGCTTGCAAAATCGTTCGAGTCTGGTTCCAAGGAAGCTTCCAGAAGTAGGTTTCATGTCAAAAAAAAGTTCCCTTTAATTGCTTTCCTTTGTACCTCTACTTGTTTTTCTCTGGCGCTTTCAAAACCCCGCAAAGGATCGTTTCTTGTGAGAACGTATTCGAATCGAATTCCTCTGCTGACGTCCCCTCCCCTCTTTCTGTCCCTCTCTGTCCCTCTCTCTCCCTCTTTGTTCCATTCTGTTAGATTCACCGTTCATTCAACAGACCTTGAGTACAGGTTACCCTCGACTCCTTCGACTCTTTCATCAATTCTTTGCAAAGATTGCAGTCCATACAGACACGGTTTATACTCAGAATCATCAATCGTTCGTAAAATAAAAAATGCTCTGCTGTGATGTGGGAAGATGACTCTGGGGTGTTTCTTTCTCTTTTGCTTTTTTTCCTTGCCTGACCTCCTTTTATTTTGCTTCTTCTTGCTCGGCGGAAACAACACTATGTCTTGATCTACTTTCTCTCCCTCCGACTTATACACACGACTCGTCGTCAGACCGGAAACCGTCTTAATCCTTCGATCAATCACCTCGTTCGAATCTCTCTACCTCAATCGCTCCACCTCTCGACTTCAAGAAGTCGTCACCTCAGCCCTTCAGGGTGGAACTCGTTCCCCACCTGGAGGAACCGAGGGTGTCACCATCTCGAGGATCGTTGGGAACGAATTGGATTCGGCAAAGTTCGATCCACTTTTACTGAGGAGCGTAGCGAGAAACGCGGCGGGTGCGTTGGAAGCTTTCGTTAGCAAGATGGAGAATCTGGTAAGGATGCGATTTTCTTCAGTGATCCCCCCCCCCCCTCCTCCCCCTCTATCTCGTGACGCCGCGTTTCTGTTTTGTTGTGTGTATATCTATGGTCACTGACGCTCCTCATCATCGGCCCGTTCACACAGTACATCAAAGACAACTCTGCTACGACCTTGATCGGACCCACGACGAACGCCAATCAAGCTTTGAACGCTCAACTCACCAGTTGTCTCTTCCAATGTCATTCAACTATCGTTCGACTTGAGTCAGAGTACAACGAACGAATCGTTTCGGTCCTCAGACCAGTCTTCAATGTTGGTGTTATCATCTTTGATTTTATTTTTGCTCGCAGGAAGTATCTTTCTTTACTGTCCTGTTGTATTCATCTCCGTTACCTTGCTCCCCTTCCCTTCCAATCCCCCCCCCCCCCCCCCCTTTCCCAAAGCAACTCCAAACCCTCTACATCCGTCACGTCAACCTTCTGCTCACAGCCATCCGTCGAGAATTCTCGCTCATCCTAGCCAGACTTCATCGAGTCGATTACTCGAAACTTCTTACCTCATCATCGTCATCGACGAATGATGATGATCCAATGTATAGAACTGGTGGTGGTAGTGGAGGAATGGGTGGAGGTGGAAGTAGTCCTTATATGAAGGATTTGATGGACAAGATGACGTTTGTTAGATTGGAAGTTCTCAGACCGTACAGCGTTGGGACGTTGAAGAAGGAATGGTAAGTTTTTTTTTTTTTTGTCTTCTGTTTTCTTTTTTCTTTCTTTCTTCTTGCTTTTCTTCCTTGTCAATCTCGAACTCACGAGATCGATCTCAACTCACACACATTCAGGATTCTTAACCTTGTCCGACACATTCTGACGACATTCGTCCTTCACGCTTCCATCGCATCTCCTCTTGGAGAGAGCGGAAAACTCAAGTTGACAAGTGACATGACTGAACTTGAGTTTTCACTCTCGACGTTCTTACTCGCTGCCGGCCCCGGTGGTGGTTCTGGGAGTGGCGTGGATCGAAGATCAACAATGAAACTCGCTGAAGTTGGGGAAGAGTATCTGACTCTGAGGGCTTTCCGGTACGTCGTCCCCTTGCCTTCATCCTTTCTTTCTTTCACTCTCTTTCATGTTCCCACATCCTAATCATCTTTCATTGTGTTTCTATATTGTCCTTCCCCCCCCCCCCC
>BCKM01000003.1:1023788-1090722 GCA_039545415.1 Udeniomyces megalosporus | reverse complement strand
AAAAAAAAAAAAAAAAAAAGGATTTTGTTTTGACTCTTTTCATAACCAAAGTGTTCAGATGTAGGAGGTAGGAGAGCGATCAGAGCCACAGTAGATACAGATCTAAAGAAGAAGAAAAGACGAAAGGGGAGGAAGGTCAAGAGGAGAGAGAAATTAAGAAGGAAAAGGTCAAGAGATTATCACGACGGCTTTCTCACTCGTTTTTCTTCTTCCTACTTTTCGTTCTCTATATTTTCTATGGCCTCTGGAGACCAGAGTTGACACCTTCCCTTGCACCCTCCAAAGTCTCCTCGGACCTCTGAGCGAGTTGCCTAAGAGCGTCCTTGACTTCTGCGTCATCGACGGACGTGTGTTGGGCAACGTCGTGAATGACGTTTCCGGTAGCCTCGCCGACAGTAGAGGGCTGTTGAGCCGAGGTCGTGAGAGAGGGCTGGAGAGAGTTGGGGAGATGAGTGGTGATGGACGTGGGGAGGTAAGAAGTCGCAGAGGAGAGGACGTTGGTGCTGTGAGTCCCAACAGTGGTGAAAGCAGGTTCGAGTGATGGAAACAGCGGAGAGATGCGATCGTCAGTCAGCTTTCTCGATCTAAACAGTGGTAAGAAGGCAATGGAGACGACGAACGCCATAGTGACGACACCAGCATGGTCGGCAGTCTTAGTCCTGTCGTCGACCTGGTTGGCGAGGTTCTGAATGGTATCCTATGTACAGCCATGTTCCGATGTGAAGATTAGTCTATCGAACGGCGGAATCGATCATGGGACTTGACCATCAACAATACAAAGAGGACAAGAGAGGGACATACCAAAGCCTGATGAGCGACACCAGCGACGTACTTCTTGGCATGATCAACATCGATAGAGCCCTCCTTAGAAGCCGAATCAGTCTTGGCTGCAAGGTCCTTCTCGAGGTTGTTGGTGGCCGAAGCGGTCTGGTCCTTTGCTCCAGAGACCTGCTGCTGACCAGCTGCGAGAGCTTGTTGAGCCTTTTGCTGAGCGGTCAGAAGAGCTTCCTGACCCTGAGAGGTGCAGTGGACGTTGTTCAAGTTGATGGAATCGGGAGGGAGAGAGGAGAGATGGCACGTCAACACCTTGCGAATCAACAGCAGGAGATAAGAGATGCGGACCTTTGCGACAAGAGGAGCAGCAGCGTCCTGAGCCTTTTGGACGTAAGGAGCAGCCATCTGAGCGGAGAGCGAGAGTCAACAGGAGAGGGTTAAATGACAAGCTGGAAGGAGACATGTGTGAAGAGAAAGCAAGGGTTGGGGGGGGGGGCGAGGAGAGTCAAAGGGCAGCACACAGCAACTGTGCTTCCTTCTTGCCTCTCTACGATAACTTCCCCTGAGCAACCGATCATGCATTACATATAGGGTGGATGTGCTTTTTTTTTTTTTTTTGAGGAGACGGTGGTAGGAAGAAGCAAACATACCTCTTGAGCCTGAGAGACGTAGCTTGAGATGGCAGCCTGAACATCACCAGTCGAGGGAACAGCGGGTGTAGCCGGGGTAGTGTTGGTGTTGTTTGACATAATGAAAGAAAGTTTTTGAGTTGGTCGAGCGACAGGCGGAGGGTTGGTGGATGTTAGAAGGAGGAGGAGGGGGAAGGAAAAAGTTCGGTTCGGCTTCCGGAAGTCCAGACTTTGAGGACTGATCGAGATGACGTAATCCTCTTTTTCTCTCTCCTCCTCTATCCAATCTGACTTCTCTCGGGACGCCTTCCATATGTATTCGATCCATTTGTTCTCATACTCAACGCTCAATCACCATCCCGTCTATTCTCTCCTACCAAATTCGCTCGACACTTCTGATAACGACCGCATCCAATACGTCTAGATAGGGGGAATCACCTCAGACAGCCACGTCTTGATATCTGAAATTTCCTGGGGAGATGAAGAATGGCCCAGGTTGTCGTACGAGAGCATCCTCAGTCCTTGCTGGCCATCTGGCTTCCCGCTAAGAGCCTTGAATCCGAGCTGATCCCTGAGGACTTCGACTGATCGTCGACCGGCTGGTGATTGGGCGAACCAAGGGTAGATTTAGATAGAGTCATGAAAGAATCCGATAAGCGGTACGTTACCTTCATAAGGGACCGTAGGATCCTCCTTTCCATGACACCAGAGGACAGGTATCGATTTGGCACCTGCATGAAGGTGTTTCTCGATGGTCGTCCTGAGGGGTAACCAACCAGAGAGAGCCAAGACGCCACCAATCTGCCTAGCCAAATCTTTTCCTCTTCCCTTACCCTCAGGACCTTCCTCGCCATTCGTCAAGCCAGCGATGAGAGAGATGGCACATCCTTGAGAGAATCCACCCACGACAACCTGTTGGGAAAACAAAAGGGATTTGCGAGGCCGAGGGATGAGGATGAACAAAGCTTGTTCTGACTCAAGGAGAAAAAGACATTCGGTCGGCATTGAGACAGGACGAACTCGATGAGGTTCAAGGTCGAGAGAATGCTGAAGGATCAAAGATTGAATAGCGGTCGAGGAGGCAAGCATCCCAGACTTATCTTCATGGGTTGGGTCGTGCAATCTAGAGGCGAAAAGGTTTTGGAATCGTGCGACCATCGGCATCAGCGTCACCAGCTACAGCGAGCTTTCTCTCGATTCTCGAACAACTGACTTGTCTAGCGTAGCGAGGTCGAACCATGCTGGCATGCTCATACCTCCAGCCAGGGTGACAGGTCGGGTGGGACTGTTTGGCAGGATCCATTTGACATGAGGGAGAGATGGGGAGAGCATCTTTGCCACTGGAAGCCAACCGGAACCTGAATCGCCTAGGCCGTGGGCGAAGATGACGGTAGCGGTATGTTTGGCCGTGGGGTTCACGCAAAGGAAAGTGAGGGGAGCCATGATTCGGGATGTGATGTCGTCGTAAGTCGGTGTCGTTGTGATGTTGGAATAGGTCGAGATCGCCTGGAGGGTGAGGATTATAGCGGCGACGATAGAGAGGATAGAGAGGAAAGGTTTGTTGATCAGAGTGGAGGATGTCGGATAGGGAGAGGTGATGACCGTTTGAACGAACCTGCATCAACTTCCGGGATTCCAAGCGATTGCTCAAGCACGATCACCACCAACATTCAACGGCCTTTGACACCTTCAGCTCCTCACTGGCTCAACATCGGAAACCCATCATGTCAAACCTCTACATATATGAGCCCGTCACTAACGGAAAAGTCGTTATTGAAACAACGATGGGCGATATCGAGGTGAGCTCCGGCCATCCCTCTCTGCTTGACTGTCTGCTCCAAAGTTGTAAGATTCCCAGTGGGTGGCTCAGGCTGATAGCTAGATGATCTCCTTCTTTTGCAGATCGAACTTTGGTCAAAGGAGGCACCGAAAGCTTGTCGCAACTTCCTCGCGTACGTGTGTTCCCTTCCTGTTGCGTACGGGCGAAACCAGAGCTAACTTGGTTTGTCATGTCGGCCCGACTGTCGTCTAGCTTAATCATGTAAGAAACCGGTTGTTCCCCAGCCCTTCCGAACCCATCTGAGCACGCAGTAATCTGTTCAAGACCTGAGTGACTTGGCACTCGTCCTGATGCTATTCTGACCTCCTGGTCGCAACGCTCTACACTTCACTAGGGAGGGATACTATGAAAACCAGATCTGTATGTTCATCCACGTTGTCCAGGTCTGGAATTGTAGCCTTTCCTTTTGGAAAAGGCCTCCCGGATTCACCTCACTTACACATTGAATATACACGTTTCTTACGCGTAGTCCATCGAATCGTGTCCAATTTCATCATCCAGACGGGAGATCCCTCTGGGACGGGGCATGGAGGAGAATCCGTTTACGGAGGTATGTCGGGAATAGGCTTCTGATCATTCCTATTTTGTGGGCAATCTGATCGACTTTATACTCATTGGTGTCCCTAGAACCTTTCGAGGATGAACCTCATCAGCGACTCAAGTTCTCTAGAAGAGGAATGGTAGGGATGGCGAACAACAACGAGAGAAGTAAGAAGACCTAACCTTGACGACCGGTTGATCACTGCGCTATGACTGACCCTTCGTCTTTCTCGGTACTCGAACAGACACTAACACAAGCCAGTTCTTCATCACGCTTGACCGAACGGATGAGCTCCAAAACAAACATGTCCGTTCCAGTCCCTCGATTTTTTCAACCAACTTATTCACTCACGCTTAGAGTGAACAACCCCCCCCCCCCCCCCCCCCCCCCCCCCCCCACGTTTCCCCCCCATCTCATCCAGATAGATCTCTTCCACCTCTTCCAGCCCATCATACCCATCCCACCACCTCGACGCCAGAAAAGATTCCCCCCCCCCCCCTCCCCTCCCCCCCAAACATCTTTCTTCTCAGACAATCTTCGGTAAAGTCGCTGCTGACGGCAACACAATCTTCAACGTCATCAAGATTGGACAACTCGAAACCGATTCCGACGAAAGACCTCTCTACCCACCCAAGATCAAAACCATCAGAATTCTTGATAACCCGTTCCCTGATATCATTCCTCGAATTACCGCAGCCGAAAGGAGAGCGCAAGCCGCTCATAGAAGAGAGAGAGCTGCAGAGGAAGCGAGGAGAGTGACGAATGGAAAGACGAAGAAAAAGAATACAGTCTTGTTGAGCTTTGGGGAGGAGGCAGGTGAGATGGAAGGGGAAGAGACAAGGAGCAAAAAACAGTTGGCTAGACCGGATCGTAAGTTCAAAGAAAAATATTCAGATAGATACCATCAAAGTCATGCTTCCTCCTCGATGATAGAGTCACAGAACTGATGGTTTGTTCTTCGACAACAAAAGTGGAGTCAGCAAAGGAAGACATGGACCTCGCTCGATTTGATTCCATACCCGAGCCACCAGCGTCTACCGCATCAAGCTCAAAGATCGCTCCTCCCCAACCTTCTCCGCCAGCATCTTCCAAATCCAATCGAGCATCTAAGCGGCGGGAGGAGAAGGAGGAGGAGGATGATCTCGAGGATTTATCCACGATACGGAAGAAAGATATTGTTGAGGATACAGCGTAAGACCTCCCCTCCCCTTCTCATCAGTTCCTGAAGATGAATCTGGTGGTTCGTGTAAGATTTGACTCTTCTATTTGTCTCCTGTTCCTCCTCTTTTGCTTCCTTCCTCTTGAAATCCCTTCTCTCCCCCTCCTTTGCTTCTTCCTTGACTCTTTTTTATCAAAAAAGCTCGAAACGAGCCTCCGAAATCGCCGACTTGGAATCCTCCCTTCGAACCCTCAAGAAACGAGCCCAATCCCGTTCACCTTCACCGCCACCCCGAAAGAAGACATCCGCTCTGGCTGAGAGTCTAGCCAAGTACACCACTCGAGGCGGAAGGAAAGGTGCTGCTGATGGTGGTGGTGGTGGTGGTGGTGGTGTGGGGAAGAAGAGAGGAGGAGAAGAAGACACGTTGGAAATGCTGCTTGGGTTTAGGAAGAAACTTAAAGAAGCCCCTAAAGATTGGAGGGAAGAGGAGGAGGAGGACCACCAGAAGGAGAAGAAGACTATCATGGGTAATGACGAGTCAATCGTCGACGCCAAGAGTGGCGATGGTGCTGATGAAACACCTCCATCATCACCCAAGGAAGTGGACGATGATTTCTCATTCTTTGGTCATCGACTCGTCGATCCTACAGCGGATGACAAAAACTTGGAGCAGACGAGAAGAGCTGAGGCGGATTACGATGTGATCGATCCGAAGCTCAGAGGGAGGGAGGAGAAGGAGGGAAGGAGAGAGGCCAGGGGTAGTGGTGGTGGGGGAAGAGGAAGAGGTAGAGAAGGATACCGAGGTGGGGACATGGGAAGGGATCGAGATCGTGGTGCTGATGGTAGTGGTGGAAGGGGCTATAGATATGGACGAGATGGTGCAAGTAGTGGAGGAGGCTGGAGAGGAGGAGGAGGAGGAGAAAGAAGATGATGAAATGCTTTGTTCGATTTTGGACCAAAGATGGGATATATACTTGACAACTGTAGCGCTTATAACGAACTCCCATCCCTAAAGAAATCCACTCAGCCCTCATCACATGATTTGACGGACTTCAACCTTGGTCTTGCATGCGTGGGCTCGCTAGAGACTCGGTTCTCCTCTTGAGATGGTTTGATAATTTTGACGAGTTCTTTCTTGGAAGAGTCCTCCTCTTGTCGTCCTTGACTCTCTTACTCATGAACGTCCGGGCGGAGATTCTATCTTTTGGATGCAATTGGTAGGGTGGTATGAGTTGGTTTCGGACGGAAGACGATATAAACGGATCTGATGGTGGAGATGACTCTTGGTGCCAACATCTAAACAGCCGTCCGGGAGAGAATACAATATCTGGGATGAAAGGAAGGACGGAATTCCGGACTCCGAGACGAAAGAGAGGAAGACCGGTTCCGGCCCGGAGTCGTCTTTTTGTCCTTCTTTTGCCGGCTCTCCTCGCTGCCCCCCAACCGTCACATCCCCCCTCAAGCTTCCATCACACCGTCTTACACTATCAACATGTCTCGTCAGTATCTCCATTGATACCTTCTCATGTCTTGACTCGATTTCCCGACTCTCTGCTCACGCTGTTCGACTCGCTCAGCTCTCACCATCACATCCTTCAGCGTACATGGTAAGCTTCGTGTCTGAAACCAAAGTCAAACCTATCCCGCTGACATTTCCCTACCTGCCTTCCCCTTAGACGTTCGGTTTCCAACGGACGACGATCAATCTGGCACCGATGCCATGAACAAGTCTTGTCACTACTCTGCTGCCTACGTCGTCCTCAATACCGAAGATGAATCTCTCAACGGTCAAGGCATGACATTCACTATCGGAAGAGCCAACGAGATTGTAAGTCTTCGAACATGTACCAACATCCATCATCTTTCGCATCTGATAACTAATGTCGATTCTCGTACCGTCCAGGTCTGTGCGACGATCGCTCTCCTCGCAGAAACCATCAAAGGAAAACCTATCGAGGATATGTTCTCAGACATGGGCAAGACCTGGGATTTCCTCACGAGTGATCCTCAACTTCGGTGGATCGGACCGGAAAAGGTGAGTTTGATTTTCACTTCATTCAGGAAGAGGGGGAGGAGGGGGAGGCTTTTTTGTTCCCGTTCTTCCAAATCTCAACGTGCTGACTTGCCTCTTATATCAAAGGGAGTTATCGCCCTCGCGACTGCTGCCGTCGTGAACGCAGTTTGGGATTTGTACGCCAAATCGAGGAACAAACCTCTTTGGAAACTCATTGCCGATTTCACGCCTGTTCGTTTTTTTTTTTTATTTTTATATCTCTCCTTTTTCTTTCGGCCTCCTGGGAGATAGGTTGATAAGAGGTATGAACCTGACATCTACCACCACCCCTACATCTATATCGATTTTGTAGGAGGAATTTGTACAGTCGACATGCTTCAGGTAACACTTGGTCTCGGTTACCCTTCTCAGATCGTCGAATCGCTTTGTTCATGATACCAAAACCCTCTGCATCTAATCACAGGTACATCACTGATGCCCTTACCCCAAAAGAGGCTCTCAAGATCCTTAAAGACAAGGAGGCCGGCAAGAAGGAGCGGGAGGAGAATGTCAAGAAAGTTGGATACCCTGCCTACACGACTGCTGTTGGATGGGTGAGTGCATCTCCATTTTTTTTTTTCTCTCATTCACAGATGCGAAATGTTTGGACGCTGATCTTGGTTCTCAATCGCCCGATTCCAAATGCCCTGATGACAGCTCGGATATGACGACGAAACCGTGGCTCGGATCACCAAAGAATCCCTCAACATGGGGTTCAATCACTTCAAGCTCAAAGTCGGTGCTAACGTTGAGGATGACCTCAGAAGGGGTCGAATCATTCGATCCATCATCGACGATCCATCTAATCTCCCCGAATGGAGGGAACCTATCTCACCCGAGTCTATCAAGGGAAAGAATGCTGGACCAGCCGGATGTGTTTTGATGATTGATTCAAACCAGGTGTTTGATGTTCAGGAGGCGATCGATTACGTCGTTAAGCTAGAGCCTTTAAAACCTTGGTTCATCGAAGAGGTAAGTATAAAAGAGAAGCCAAACTAGAATGCGGATTTGCTCTGATGCCTTCGAGATGATTCAAACGACTGATCACGAGACCCTCTTTTCAATACGTTTGTATATGTGCGCACGCCTTAGCCAACTGCTCCAGATGATATCTTGGGACATGCTCAGATCCGAAAGGGACTCAAGCCTCATGGCATTGGTGTTGCCACCGGAGAGCACGCGTTCGTAATATCCCCTCAACCATCCGCGTCTGTTTCCTTCCAAAATCCCCCCATCACCCGCTAAAACCGTGTACGCACGTGGATTTCCCTCACTTTGGGGGAACTTTTCACAGACACAACCGAATGGTTTTCAAGCAACTTTTACAGGCGGAAGCCATCGATGTCTGTCAGATCGATTCGTGTAGACTGGCAGGTGTGAACGAAGTCCTTTCCGTACTCCTGATGGCAGCAAAGTTTGGCGTTCCAGTTTGTCCACATGCGGGAGGTGTGGGATTGTACGTTCCGTTTTTTTTTTTTTTTTTTTTTTTTTTCAAGTACAGAGAAGAGCTTAACTGATTCGTTCCTTTTTTGTTTCTATTGCATCCAGATGTGAATACGTCATCCATCTATCTCTGATCGATTATATCTGTGTCACGGGATCGTACGAGAGGAACGTCCTCGAATATGTGTGTCTTCATCTTCAACTTATCGCCCTCTGAAAATCTCGAACTTCATCCTGACACCTTGTCTACTTGATCGTTTCATTCTCTCTCTTTCTCTCTCTCTCTCTCTCTCTCTCTTTCTGTCCTTCCTCCATTCAGGTAGACAACCTTCACGATAAATTCGTTCATCCCATCTCAATCAACAAAGCGGGTCGCTACAATGTTCCTCTCGATCCCAAAGGCGGTTACTCGATCGAGTTCACACAAGAAGCTCTCGATCAATATTCATTCCCCGGTAAACCAGGTAGTTACTGGGACGCTAGGGCGAGGGGTAAGAAGGAGGAGTGGAACAAGGAACATAACGTCGTTGGTCACTAAGGCGAAGGGAGGATTTCTTTTTTTCTTCTTCTTCTTTTCTTCTCTCTTGTCTTTTTCTTATCGAGTGAGATTAACCGGAGCGATGGAGAGTGAAAGAGAAAAAGAGAACAAAGGTTGTATACATGTTGCATTTCTGGGAGACGACGCGAGAAAGTAAGAAGCGGAGGAAACGAGGTAGAATAGAGACAAGTGACTCCACACAGACCGATGAAAGATGAAAGAAATAAAAACCAATGACAGGCGAGATAAGATATATATGTGTATATAAAAATAGAGATCACGATCGATATATCTCTGTCCATCTCGTCCTCTCGTCATCACTTTGATCTTCAGCTTGCTCATCATCTTCTCTTGATGACGAGATCGACACCGCCTGGAGTTAACGTAATCGCTGGCGTAGCATTCAACAACCTCTTCTTCCTCCCCTCCTCATCCTCACCTTTCCTCAAGGGCGGTAATCCGAATTCGAACTCCCTCACGAACAAAGCGAGCGTGGCGACGGCTTCGACTTCAGCGAACCTTCGACCTATGCAAGCTCTGGGTCCAGCTGAGAAGGGGACGAAGGCGTCTCGGTCCCATTCGTTTGGTGGGAGGAATCGAGAGGGATCAAATGTGTTGGGTGAGGGCCAAGAAGTAGGGTTGGTGTGAAGAGCTGGTGTGTCGATCATAACGTCGGTTCCTAGGTCAGAGGTCAAACGGTGGTTGATGGGACGGATGGGAAAAGAGAGAGTTGAAGGGTGAGCGTTTTGGAGCAAGAATATATGCTGGTAAATGTCCCGTATTGACCCGACGACGGCATGACAAGAGCCAACTTACCTTTGGGAATAAATATAGTCTCCGTCGTTGTCTCTCCCGTTACGGGATCAGGTAATGACTGGACGTTTAGTGTCGTATCGGCGATGGCAGTCTTTGGGATATCTGTTACTGGTGGGAACAACCTGGAATGGATTCGATAGTCACCGCGAATAAGATTCATAAAATTCGCACCACATTGATGAACAAGTAAGTGTCAGGATCGAAGTGGAAGAGGAAAGGTGGTGACTGTGGAGAGAACGCACCGGATGGTTTCGTACAGAACGGCGAGGGCGTAGGTCAATTTCGGGTAGTCCTCGTACGTCTGAAGCGTAATATCGGATGGGTATGTGCGGGTCGTGATCGAATTGGTCAGCACAAACTGAAAGTGGCCTGAAGAAGGCGAACAGAAGAACCGTACGGGCTCCTTTCCGATAGGCATGATCTCGATGACCTGCTCGTAAAGCTTCTCCTGAACATCTGGGTGAAGGGCGAGAAGGGCGAAGAGGAAACCTAAACTGTGGCCTACAAGGCGTCGAGGAACATGGCAACACGTGTACGTAAATCAATCTGCCATGCGTGGACAGTGAGAAGTGAAGAAGAAGATGGCACAAACCGCTAGTTTCATGACCAGCGAGGAGGAAGATGACTTGAGGAAGTTTACCGGGTACGAGAGTCGTCAGCTTGCAACATGTGGCTTTTGCAACGACAGCTACGGAATCATCTAAACTTACAGGTATTGCCAATAATTTCCCTCTCACCCAGTCCCTCATTACCCACTTCTCCCTCGAGTTCAATTTTTTCCGCGTTCGCCATGCCTTCCTTTACAAGCGTCCCAAAGAGATCTGCTTTGCCCTCATCGCCATTTCGGAAAGCTTCTCGACGGGCCTCGATCATCTCGTACATATATTGATCCAGCTCAGAAAAGGCGGTTGAAACGACCTTGAGGATCGGTATGGGAAGTTTGTAAGCCCACTGCAGCAAGGCGAAGGGGGTGACGGGGACGAACAGGATAGTGAAAAGGAAAGGATGAAAATAAGGAGATGGGATGAGATAAGGAGATGAAGTATCGAGTCAGAAACGATCTGGACCAGATATATGCACGACTTGTTGAGTACACTGACCCTGGGAGTGATAATCTTCCAGATGACCTTTGTGCTGACGAGATGCAGAGCACGAGAGGCCGTCATAGTATGACCTTTGGTAAGTGGTTTGGAAGCTTCATCGGATTCCGTCCATGGCATATCGATGTTGAAGGCCGCTCGAGCTGTGGTGATTCAGAGTCTCCGGGAGTTAGAGATCGTGGACTAGGACGAAGCCACGTCGGAAGTACCAGGAGGTTTCGGTCTCACCGATGATGAGTAGGGCAATACCTGGAAAAGATCGAAGCCGGAAGCAACCTATCAGCACGTGTCTATCATAGCCCACAGGGGTCTAATCGTACCCACGCATAGTGATAGGGACGATGTCAGGGATGTGGATTTCTTCTCCTGGCTTCGCGTTGGCAAAACCCTCCTCGCGCAGCATATCGGCAAACACCTGAGCAGATTCTCGCCACACTAAATCATATGCTTTCTGTGTTGTGCGGTTTGTGATGTATGCGTGAGAGTTCAAGGAATAATCGTTTAGCAGGTGACGTCCTCTTCTTGAGGGTCGACTTTCGTCTGTACTCGATGCGATGCAAAGTACGTTGGACGACTGACTTCGGAGAACGATGGTCCTACAACTTTTCGATGGATTTTCCATTCGTTGCCTTCGGTGATGACAAGATTCTGACCGAAGAATGAGAGAACCTATCAAGATGGAGTCATTAGCAGGAAGCGAACGTTTGAGATCAGACCATAAATCGGTCAGACTAGCTAGCAACGTTGATGAGTAGACAAAGGAATCTGAGCCAGGCTTTGCCTTACAGTGTACATCTTGACTGGTTTAGCCCAATGCTTCCGGTTGAGCGAGAGCTGGCGAACGGCGCCCGGATCGGCGACGTGCAAGATCGGGGGGGTTGTGAGAGAGATATTGTATGATTTGTAGACAGTTTTGCCAAACTGTTGATATTCTGGTTGACACACTATCCGTCAGCTTTAAGGATGCGAAGAAGCAGAGCGAGAGACGAGACCAACTGGCAAACTTCCTGATCCAAGTCGTGGTGTTCTTGGGGTTCAAGTAAGGAATATGAGGTAACATGAACCTCCATGGCAAACCAAAGACAAAGAACACGCCAGGAACTTCAAGTTTCTGGAAGGGGGCATGGTTCATGAGGTGAGCTTTGAAGATCGGGAAGGGGGCTCGGGCGATGACGTAGCTGTGGATGATTCGAGGATGGTCTTCACGTACGCTTGATTGGTTGAAAGTAAAGTAGATGAGATAGCATAGTCTAGAGGATAGAATGATGAGTGCTGCGAGAGCTATGGTGGCGAGAGAGATCATCCTTGCCAGGTGGATGATTCGACGACAAGTATAGGATCGGGGCTCTTGTTGGGATAGACTGACCGGTATTTTCGACGCGGAGGGGAAGTGAATTCCTTCAGCATTCATTTTCGTCTACCTTTCACATCACATCCACATCGTTCCGTACAGGAAACGAGACAAGAGAGCGCGATAACGTGATAGATCCGAGGTAAAGTGAAGAAGCGAAATCGAAAGCCCTACTATCCACATCATCCCCTCCCTCAACTTCACCTCAAGCCTTCCACCCTTGAACGGTCCCTCCCTCCCAGGCGAACCAGATCATCTCTCCATCCGCTTCATCTACAACACCATCTCGCGTCACATCGCCATCCTCGTTCAACCCAGGACGTAGCCTGACTTGGCCATCTTGCTCAAGCTTGATCGACCACGACTCGACAGGTACTTTCGGTTTTCTGAGTGGTTTCGTTGATTTCCCGGTGCGCAAAGGCGTTTTGTAAGAGGAGCCAAGGAGCGAAGGTGACGGTAGTGGGGAGTTTTGGATTGGAGGCAAGGAAATGGAGGTTGACAGGAGATTCGACAACGTCGACGTCATGCTTTGCCGAGGAAGGAACGACGACGCGGAGAACGATCTAGGCAGGAAGAGGAGGATGTGGGTCTTTGTCGGTGCTAAGGAGAATTCCATTAGAGAATCATCTATCACGTCACGAGATCTCTAACAGATCAGCATCGACTCACCAATCGGACCCCATCTCTCCCTCCTTTCAATCAATTTCCTCAGCACGCCCTTCTCAACTCGATCCCAAACCTTTCTTCGTTCATCTTCGTCGAACGCTAAGCCCTCGGCGCATTCTTGTTCCGTACCGATGGGGGGAAGTCGAATGGCAAAGACACCCTTTGGCAGGATGACGGATGGACCAAAGATGAATAGGAGGATAGGTGAGACGGGTGAGGTGCCGATGGACAGAGAAGAGAAGGCTTCCGAAAGGGAGGATATCAAAGTGGGTAAGACAGCTAAAATCACGGATGATGGTAAGGGTTTTGGTGGGAGAAAAGTTGGGCGAGAGGGACCAGACTGATGTTACCGCATGTGGCGATGTCAGTAGTCGGGTTAAACTGAAGGCTATCGAAAACCCGTATCGGCTCACAGATGAGGCAACTTGCTTCCGAAGCTGAGGGACGATCCTGTAGACGAATCGTACGCAGTTCAACTCCTTGATCGGCATAGCGAGCGACTACCTGAGAACCATGGCGAACGATCTATGCACATACACTGGAATTTGTCCTTTCTCGAACAGAATGGCTTCTAGAATTGCAGAAGATAGTCTGGCTCCCAATTTTGGAGGCGTTCCTACGCGTCCCTCTTCCTCCTCACCTTCCTGACTCTCTGTCTGTTGGTCACATTCAGATTCGTTCTGAGTTGATCTTATAGGTGTCGAATCATCAGAATCCACGCTCATGTCGGCACTGCCGAACGAGGGGAACGAGGAGAGACTGCTGCGTGTCGGAATGTCGGGCTGCTTGCTAGTTCGGAAAGAGGATTTCGGTGTAGCGAGGGGTGAGGACGCTGACTGGAGCAAGTGCAAGCAAGAGGAGGAGGAAGACTCTAGAGCATTGCGAGAAGAGGAAGGAGATCGTGTGGCTTTGGACGAGTTGGGAGTCGAGGGAAGCGAGCTAGGAAGTGTGAGAGGCTGTTTCTGGGTAAGACAAATAAGCTAGCGAGAAGGGTGAGGGGATGTTGGGGGATGTGGCTTACCATGAGAGCTCGAAGGAAAGACTAGGTTGAGCAGAAGCAGGGGGGGGGGGGGGGGGGGGGGGGGGGGGGGGGGGGGGGGGGGGGGGGGGGGGGGGGGGGGGGGGGGGGGGGGGGGGGGGGGGGGGGGGGGAGGGTTTGACCAGATTATGGACCAGACTTCTCCTCGTTTCGGTCGGGCCCGGAAGCCTTTGCCAACCTTTTCGTTTCCGATCAAGTTTCCCTACCCCTCTCACATCTCGACGATCCCTCGTCAGTTTCACATCTCCAATCCAATCAAATCTCTCTCACCCCTGGCGGACCATCACACCATGGCCAATTCCCTTCCATCACCACCACCTCATCATTCGCTCGCTCACACCACTCTACCCGTCGAGACTACCGAGACAATCAGATCCTGTGTTGGTCAGATCCTCGTTGCCATCCAAGAACTCCAAGCTCTCCTCGCCTGGGGAGGAGACGCGGGTATTGTGGGATGGTAAGTTCGGTCTGGCGTTGGGCGCTGGCCGTTTCCCTTCTACTCGTTCGTCATTCGACGTATCATACGACAAAGACAACCACCACGGTCGCAGTGCGAATCGACTAACAAAACTCATACCTGCCCTCTCACAGGTCGACTCTCTTAACCTCATATCAACGTATCTTGACCCTGCTCTCTCTGCTTTCTCATCACCTGAACCCACCTCTCCCACCACTTCCTGCCCATGTTCCCGTCTCTTCTACCCCTAGATCGCCACCGCTATCTACCCATCTCATCCATCCACATGCATTACCAGGCCCGACAGCTGAACCTTGGCTTCAATCCCTTCTTTCCCTCTCGACTTCTATCCATGCTCCAGCCAGCGTGCCGCCAGCGATAGGGACAGTCGATGAATGGGAGGAGAGGAGAAGAAGAGCGGGTAGAGTTTGCGAACTGTTGGGTGGAGAGGACAGTGGTCGAGATTGGAGGGGAAGAGTAGGACTCCTGCCAGAGGAGGGAGGAGGGATGAATCCATCGTCCGAATCGGATGAGGAGAGCGATGAGGACATGTTCGGAAGTGAACCAGAGGAGGGAGAAGATGGATCAAGGGGAGGAAAGAAGCGAAAGAGAGACAAGGAGAAATCAGTGAAGGTTGAGAAGAAGAGATTATTTGAGGGGAAAGGCATGAGTCAAGCAGATCGATCAAAGGAGCTCAATCGATTGGTGGCGTTCATGAGGAACGGTGACAGGGGTTGAGGTAGACGATGATGATGATGATTTTATATGTTATATGCTGATGCTAATTTGATGATATTCTGCCGATGATGTGAGCGTCGAGAATCCCGACTTTGGGCTAACCCTCACCTCCACCCCCCACGAATCAATCACCGATGTCCCAACAACAATCCTCCACATTTCTATCCGGAGGTTGGGGAAATTCCTCCCTCTCACGCACTCTTGCTCGTCGATCGCCTTTCGGTGTCGCTCAAGGCATCGTCGTCACCCCCAACCTTTCCAACACCGCCCCGAACGCTAGTCCTGTCGGAGGAGGGGAGGAAACGAGTGCGGATGGGAAACGGCAGACACTTTTTGGCCCCATGATCGGCGGTGAGAGTGGAGATGATTTTGACCAACTCGACCAGCGAGCAGGAGGAAACAAGGAAACCGTCTCGGTTGACACTGTAAAAGGCTGGATCGAGAAGAGCAAGAGTGGCGAGGTTAGTCGAATCCTTCCTTCACTTCTTCCTTCTCTTTCCCATGTCGGCTACCCAGAGGATCATGGGCTCGTCGAGAGTCATCAAACGTTTCGTGCCGACCAGTTCTACGAGGGGACACCAAAGACAAGTTCAGGACCCTCACCCGGATCTAAAACGAGCTCGATCGCTCCAACGCCGGCCATTCCGTTCACCCAGATTCCCTCCTTCTCTCTATCGTTTGATCGCTGTCTCCCTACCTCTGTGTAGACCCTATTCGCAGAGGTGAACCCGACCGATGCCTCAAGACCGGTGGCTTCGAACCGACTCACCTCGGAAGAGGCGACTCGGTCCGGTCTCAACCGAAGGCGAAAGTCTCTCTTCTTCATTTCCAAGAGCAAACAGCCTTCATCGACCCACCGCAGCCGTGGTTTTCTCCTCGTGCTTCTCTGACTTGGAAGGCGAGGAGCCAGACGGTCACCCTCTCCTCGAGCCGTCTTCTCCTGGTCTTCTGAGGGCCAAGACTTGGTCCCGACCCTCACAATCTTCTCTTGGCTTGTCCCATTTCCCATCGTCACTCAAGCTGATACTCACGTTCCATCAACATTATCCTTTGATAGAACCCTCATCCGACAACAACACTCCAATCCAACGTCAACCTCAAGCGACCAACTCTCACCTTCTCTCCTCTTCCTTCTTCCACTCAATCGTCCACCAACCCTTATGCCCTCAGATTCACTTACGACTGCTCCACTCCTACCGTCTTTCTCTCTCTGCGACTCGTCCTGCCCTCACCAACCAACGCGAACCCGAACGGCACGACTGCCGAGACGATCTGGGCGGGTACTCTGCCTGGAGGATTCGGAAGGACATGGTCCTTGCCCGCAGACGCTAGTTTGGACCTCGGCCTTGTCGAACGGGCTCTCGATGGTGGACGTGACATCAACCTTAGCAAGGATAGCGGAAGTTTCGACGACAAGAGAACCAGTAGCTACTCCGGTGCTCTTGGGACGACACCTGTTCTCGAGAACCAAAGGACTGGAGGAGGAACAGGAAGACTGTTTGGAAGAATGGGTAGAAGCAACATCGAGGATCTCGAGGCACAGAACACTGTCGCTATGCAGACAATTGACCTCAACAAGAAGGACAAACCAGAGGCAAAGGTCGCTGAGGTCAAGAGGATCGTCAGGCTCGTTATCAAGCTCGAGGCTAGGGGAGAAAACGGTGAGCTATCTCTAGTCAACTTAGACTTCGATCGATCGAAGCTCGAATCTGACTCATCTTCAATCTATATCTGATGCGGCTATCCAGGCATTGCCCTCGCTTCTCTCAATGCTCAACAGACTCACGTCGAACTCACTCGAGCACCTATCAACACGGTCTCGGATACCAATCTGACCGCTACCGATGCGCCATTCGATCCGGAGGGTGCCTCTGCTGCCTTTGTCCTCGGAAGTGATACACCTCCAGGTGAAGCCACTCCCCCCATCACTGTCGCCGAATCGCAAGGCTTTAAGAGGGCCATCTGGACCGGAAAAGTTATTCGACGAGAGGCCCTTGTCAGTCCTTCGATTCCTCCCTTCTGCTGAACTGCTCCGTTGTCGAGCCAGTGCGTCACCGTATCCTTACTGATCTTTATTTCGTTCATCACGTAGATTGGATCGCACGTTTTCCATCTTCGAGAAATCTATGGTCTCACCTCCTCCACCTCGAACGCAACTGCCACAACCAACGCCGAGGGCGTCGACACAACGACAACGACTTATCCTCCTCCCGCTCAAGGAGCCGATGAGCTTCTCAACGATCCATATGCCTCCACGCCAAATGAATGCATCGTCTGCCTGGTTTCTCCGAGAGACGTTGTCTTGCTCCCTTGCCGACATTTGGTGTAAGTTTCACTTCAACTCAATTTCTTCCCATCTTAAGTATTCCGCGTCACTCATCCATCATCGGCGCCTTGCTTCCTTTTCTCGCCCAGCGTCTGCAAAGAATGCGCCGTAGGAATGGTCGAATTCGGGGCCGGGGGTAAAGTCAATCGACGAGAAGGTGACGGTGAGATTGGTGGACCTTCGGAGACGACCACAGCTGGAGGCGAGGCCTCCGAGACGAACGGTACCAACAGCGCTGGAGGAGATGGCGTCGTACCTGTCCCAGCAATCACACCTGCCGCACCTGCTCCGTCGAGAAGGAAGAAGAAGGCAAAGGGGTGGTTCTGTCCTGTTTGCAGACAACGTAAGCTGCATCCAAACCGTTTGTTGTCTTGGGTCTGGCCATTGATTTGGTTTCGTTCCTTCTTTCCCCTTCCTCACATAAATCAGCGTATACCTCGATGCTCCGAATCGCTCTCCCTTCGACCAAACCAGGTCTCGAGACTACACTCGCAGCACCCATCAACAACAAAGATAACAACACCCATTCTCGAAATGTTTCCACTCATTCCCTCGCTCACCATCAGCACCAGGTTCAAGAAGGAGAGGAGGGAGGAATTCCAAACCGAGCTCCTTCCCCCGTACCTACACTTCCAGGTCGAGCCGAATCCATCCTTTACCCTCACTCGGACAATGAGGAAGAAGAAGAGGAACAAGCTCAGGCGAGTCCAAGACAGCAGCAAGAGGCAATGACGAGGAACTCGTTCGGTGGTGGTGAGGGAGAAAGACCCCAATTCGTACTGGGACCAGAGGTCGATCAGGTCGAGGAGGAAGGAAGGAGGAAAGAGGTCGAGGCGAGAGTCTAAGAGAGAGACAGAGACAAGATGAAGCCCGTCGACAACTAACAACCCTCCTCCTCCCCTAACTGTACCCCTCGAAGGAGAGAGGGAGGTTCAACAATTGGGGTTTTCAACTTGACCCTTCTGGATAAAAAAAAGCAAAAAAAAAGAGTCGTGTAACCCTCCTCCTTCCCCCTCTTTCTTTTCTTTCCTTGTTCTCTTCCCCTCTGTCCTCTCCCTCTTCGCGGTCGTTCCGAATGTCAGCTCCTTGTCCTTTCTCTCTCTCTCACACACACATCCTTTCACTTATCGCTTCGCTTCCATGTCCCCAAGCCTTACCTCTCTCTCTCTCTCTTCACAAAAAAAAAAAAAAAATCTTTCATCTCTGTTTTTTTTTCTCCTTTGTCCTTCTTCGTTTTTGTTTCCCTTTCCTTTCCTTTCCTTTCCTTCTCTCCCATCTCTTTTATCGCCAACGCTTCTTTCTTTCTTTGCTTTTCTTATTCCTTCCCCCCCCCCCTTTCTTCTCTTCCCCCCCTTTTTTTTTTCTTCTCTCTCTCTCTCATCCTGTGTTTCACTCTTCCTTTTTTTACTTTTCGGTCCGAGACGAATTGGTCTCTTTCTGGGGTTTCTTTCCTTGTAATTCCACCTCCTCTCTCTCTCTCTCTCTCTCTCTCCTTTTGTGTTCTCTGTCTTCTGTCTGAATTTTATCTACTTCCTGTATCTCATCTTCTGTTCTCTGTCTGCTCGAAACCCGAGGGAACGACAACAGGATGAAAACAATACATGTGAGCGTGAGTGTGAGTGTGAGTGTGTGTGATGGGGAGGGGGGAGGGGGGCGTCTGTTTGTGCGTCGTGAACCAACAAAAGCAAGGAATACAAAGTGACATGTGATACAGGAAATAGAGATCGAAAGGGAAAGGGGGGAGAGTGTTTAGGGTTGCGCTCAATCCCCCTTCCATCCCTCCTCGTCGATAGAAGGAGGGGGAAGAGGTCTAGCGGGTAGAGCTGGCGGGGATGACGATTTCGGATCGTTTTGATTTTCTTCCCGAACAGTCAAATAGTTCTTCTCCTCTTGAGCGTCCTGATGGTCGCCGCCGCCGGCGGGGGGGCCTTTGACGAGGTCGGTCGGGATGATCGAATTGATCCGAGTGCTCGTGTTTGTGTCGGGGGTGGTGATGAGGGTAGGAATCGTACGAGGTGGGAGTGTAGGAGGGGATACTTCTGGAGAGATCGGAGTGATGGGAGTATGGGAAGAAGGATTTACCGTCGTTGAAGAAGATGAAGGAATCATTGATGTCGTCGTCATCGTCTCTGGGAGATTGGAAGAGCTCTCCATCACAGGTGGTTTCATGATCTTCGTACCGGTAGCAGTGGTAGAAGCAGCATTCGACTTGGGGGTAGAGATGGTGGAGGAGAAGGAGGGCGGAGTTGTAGCGAGTTGTCGTTTCGACTCGTCCAGTCTAGCGATCGAGAGCAATCTCTCCGTTGCGGACGGAGAAGATGACGAAGAACTGGAAGATGTAGATGTGGATCTAACTCGAATGGCTGCTTTTGATGATGATGATGATGGTGGTGGTGGGATGTTGATTGAGTAGGCGGTGGAGTGAGCATGAGGATGAGAGGACATTCGAGTCGTCTCAGTCGAATTCGATGCGGGAGTTCGATCTGGCAGAGGCGGAGGTAAGAGTTTTGGAGATGCCGAGGAGGAGGAGGGGGAGGAGGACGAAGAGGTAGTGGTAGTATTCGTAGATGGATTCAGAGTGTCAATGGCTATCCTGGTAGGAGGGTTACCAGAGACAGTCGAAGTCGACGCGGAAGGATCTTCGCGTTTGTCCTTGACAGCCAGGGGGGGTGCATGGACGACGTGGATCGAATCATCGTGTACAAGAGCTGCATCGTCTACGATGTCTGCTGACGATTGTTTCGTTAGAGAAGTGATTGAAGGATCCGTCAACGTCGACGACGACGGTACCAATGGATTATGGGTTGATGGCGATGATGATGATAGTATCTTTTGTGCTCCAGTCACATTCGAGGATCCACCACTAAATAACTTGTAAACACTTCCTAATCGATCCGACTTCGTCATCGCAGGCACTTGACCTCCACTCCTCACCGATGTGGCTGATTCGGTTCTCTCGGTTTCCTCTCCGGATTCGATTTCCGTTCTTCCTGCCGAGGATGGATGAGATGAGAAGCTCATGATATCAGCTCGTCGAGACGTTGGAATTCCAGGAATCTTCATCATCTTGTGAGCTTCAAGTTGAGTTCGGACTGGTCTTGGGTTGTTCGATTGAGATTCCTGTGAGGTAGGCATGGGGAGAGCTGCTGGGACAGCAGACGGTAGGGGTGGGGAGTGGGCGACGGGGAATGAAGGTCGCCGAGTATGGATTGGTAGTGATGGCGGTGCTGTTGTCGAGACCGACGATGTACTGGCGAGGGGGATGTTTGTGCTCTTATTAGTGAAACTTGAAGCGAAACTGGGAGTTGATGATGTCGATGCAGGTAGGGGTGGTCGGATAAGCGAAATGGGTCGGGTTGATGTTGAAGAAGCTAGGGGTTGAGCAGATGGGGAGAGAGTAGTAGAGATGTCTGGAGGCTGAAGTGGAGTTGTTGAAGATGCAGTGCTAGCGAGAGGGGGAATCGTGGTTATGGGAGGGTTGGCAGGTAAGCTACTTCTTGGCTTAGCGGCAGCCGTGGGAGATGACGATGATAACGATATCGTTGATGGCCCAATCTTCGGATTTTCGTCCTCCTCAACGTACTTCCCATCCCACAAACCACCCGTTTCCTTCCGACCGAAGAGACCGCTGATCCCACTCCCGCTACTACCATCGACATCATCTCCGCCTGTCTTCCGCTTCGAACCTGAGCCCCATCCAACGGTCCATTTCTGAGCTGCATCTTTAGCTTTACTGATCTGAGCCTGCCGAAGTGATTTGTCCGTCGCTAACGTCTTCCAGGAGCTCAATACACCGGAAGGTGAGCTCGAGGTATTGGATGAAGAATTTGTACTTGTGCTGTAGTTTGAAGGTGCGAGAGAATGGATGGAGGATGCCGACGAGGCTAATGGTGGCTGTTGACCAGACGATGACATAGTGGTCGAAGATGATGGTGTTGGTATGGGAAGTACGTCGCTACTCTTCGCTGGAGATGGAATCGAGGCCGGATTTGAATCTAGTGTTGGCGTAGGTGAAATTGAAGTGGAACGATGATGTTGCGCTTGGAGAGAGCTTCCAGCCGAAGTTACGCTAGGAATTAAAGGCAATGGCATCTTGATTGAGTTTGAGATTGAAGTAGCAGTCGACTCTACCACAGGGACAGAATTTGAACGAGCGATAGGGTCCAGATGATCGAGTAGGTTGTTGTGCGAGGACCCGCCGAGGCCAGCAACGGGGTCTGAAGGAAGATGGATACCACTGGAGGTGGTATGATTGCTGCTAATCGATGACTGTCTCTCCCTACCTCCAAACCAGCTCTTCTTCCCCGTCGAGGAAGCCCTGGCTAAGTCCGAGGTAGCCGCTCTTGGGATCTCACCTCCCATCGAGGTATCGTCGTCTCCTGCTAAAGGAACCGTTGATGAAGAAAGTTTGTCGCTTGCGTTTGACGGCATCGGGTTTCTCTTCCTCATCGTCGTCCCACTCTCAATTCCGACGTCTTTGGAAGAAGAAGTCGTCCCCGTTGGCGTCTCGATGACGATGTCTGCCCCTTCCTCGAGACTACCCAACGTTGATGATCCGTTCGTTCCATCCTTGATATTCTCACCCTTTGATTCCGTCCTAGCTGCATCAGCAAAAATTCCACCTCGTTCGAACCTCTCTGTGTTGAAGAAAGGGATGTCGTCCATGTTGGGTAGTACGACAGCTTCGACGATTCCCTCACGAATCTGCTTCTCGATTGGTTTGAGGACAAGGGACCATTTGATCGATTTTGCCGAGACTACGGGTTCGACTTCCTGCAAGCCCGAAAGATTGAGCGCACGACGTCAAAACTATCAGCTGAAGTAGCTTCGGTAACGAGCAAGATCACGCACGATGATCATCTTTGGTTCCTTCGTGAACCCCCACCAGATTCTCGAGCTCGGTGGACTCTTGATTTTGAGCAACAGGTTCCCTTCCACCGCCTTTACGACGACCGCCAAGACTAGCTTGACTGTCACCGGTCTGAACCTTCCTCCAGCACCTCCAAACGGCATCGGGATCGTGGCGACAGTAGCAATCTCGATCCTGACCTCGCCTTCATATTTGATGCCAACTTCCATCGAAGCCTCTCCTTCGAGCGTGAGATCTTTGAGCATCGGCCGAGAGAATGACGGAGCGGGAGGAAGAAAGGTGACTGAGGTTACGATCAGCGGCGAGAGGAATGATGGGAGTGTGAGGCGAGAGAATTTCTTGTGGATACGTGAGATGATGAACTAGAGTTTGGGAGGATTGAGAGGATTTGCAAGTCGAGTCAGTACGGTGATGGTCAAAAGGACTGATGACTGATGACTGATGATTGATGAATGTTGACCGAACCTCTTCCAGCCATGAGGTCTGATTGATACCGAGGAATATTCGACCAAAAAGCCCGTTAAGCCATCGCATCGGTATCGGGTCCTGATCGATCGAAAGTAATCGATGTAAGTAGCGCTCGAGATTCTCGAACTTCCGCTCATCAGGACGATTGTGAGGCGAACATACTGGATCGGTGTCGAGTGTTTGAATAAGATGCGCCATATCTTTGGTAGAGAACACGGACTCAAGCGCGTCCAGGGGGGAGCTATATGGATCGAGGGAAGATGCGTGCTTGAGTGCAAAGTACCAGCTGCGGAGAGGCGGTGGGCAAGGCAGGAAAATAATATGCTTAGCTGAGTCTGGCTTTTAAGGTCTTGAGTACAAAGCTCATATCACTCACTCCTCCATATCGGTGTTACTTTTCACGAAAATGAACCAAGGCGAAGGGTTGAGCAGTGGGGTCCAGCTTCGTCGTTTTTTGTCAACCTCGTCCCCTTCTGTCTGTCGTCCGACCTCTTCGTCCGCTCCATCCAGCTCTTGTCCCCCAGAAGTTTTGCCCTTCCTTTCTCGGGCGCCAATAGTCGACTCCCTTTTTCTCGGCATCAGCCTGAGAGCATTCCTTCTTGCGAAGAGCTCGCCGTCCATCAACGATTTAGGCCAGATCTCGACATCATGTTGCTGAAGGTCAAGTACGGCATGACAATCGTTTTGATTTTCATCTGAGTAAAGGTAGAGAATGGTACCCTTGAGGGCAGCGTAAAAGTCCGAAGGTACGGGCCTCGAACTACCCGAGCCGACCGGATTGATCGCAGATGACGATGACGACAACGGCGCCGAAGAATTTGTGACGCTAGAGTTTGAAGAGCTCGATGGCGAAGCTGGCGATGGAGAGGATGACCGACCGAGATGGAGCAAGCTAGCGAAGGTGGAGCTGGATTTGGTTGATTCGGGCGATGCCGGGTCTGTCGTTGAATCCTTTTGAGTATTAGTGGGAGGCGCGAATGTTCGCCGGACGGTAAGCCAACCGAACCGAGGTGGGGTACTTGGTTGCTGGCGAGCAGAAGCCTTTGGGTCAACAGGTTCATTGGAAGTCGGCGGGCGTGAATCTACTGCGTCAGAAGTCATCTCTCTCGATGAGATGGAAGGCTGGACCCTGTTCGGATGAACGAAGTACAAGTACGCTAGAGCAGAGGACGAGCAAGCCAAGGGAAAAATCGAGTGTCAGTCAGAGAGGAGAAGGATGACTGGAATGGCAAGACCAATGGAGAGAGAGACGCGACGGGCGGTTGATGGATCGTACCGGCAACCACGATGGACAATGGCAAGGCGAGAACTCCAAGGAAGAAGGCGATGCAAAGAGAAGTCAAGGAAGTCATTGTATTGAGTCGAGATGAGGCCTGGGTGAGGGTGTGGACGCGCTCAGGGGTCTTGGGTCGGGTAGGAACTCGGGATTGAGTGGGTCGAGAGATTGGCGAATCTGATTCTGGGTTTCTTGGTAATCCGGTTGGTATTCGCGAATTCTGAATCGGCTAGGGAGGGGAACAGGGACGGGAATTGAAGGGTTGTGGTTGTGTGATGGGCCCGATGGACATCTGCTGGAACGTCATAGCCGAAGGACAGGAAGGGATGTCATGCTGAGCCAAACCATCAGCCGTCGTACCCAATGTTCGATCCCGCCTCCCCCCCCCCCTTCACTGATCCGGACGGAGCCATTTACTTACTGGTGATTCCTCAAAATCTCAAACACCAGTATGGCAATTCTATCCAAGTCCGGATTCGTCCTCCTACTTGTGCTCTTCGCCCTCGTGAGAGCCGACACCGAGATCCTCCGACTGTCTAAATCATCCATCCCTCCATCCAACGCATACATACACAAGCGAGACCCCCGTCAGCTCCAACTGACGCTCGATGATACGATCATGCACGACGTCTGGCTTTTCGAACCGCCCCAAGTCCCACCTTCCTCATTGAGGAAAGAAGAATCGATGCCTCTAGAGCATCGTATAGATGGGGATCCTTCCTCGAGGCCATCATCGCTCGAAAGGACGTCGACTAACCCGAGCTCAACCAAATCCATCACCGTCGTCAAAGAGATCCCTTTGAAGATCGAAATCAGCGACAGGGATCGATTCGATGGTGGTGATTTCGTTATAAAAGTCTCTTGGACAGCACGAGTAAGTGGTGGCCGATGTATCTCTCTCTCTCTCTTGCTCGCCTCTAATCCACCTGGTCATACCTCCCTCGCTTCGATAGCCTCAAACAACCATCTCCATTCTCCCACCAGCTTTGTACTTTGACCCTCCTTTGATTCGGATAACTTCCCTCCCCAACGACAACGTTCCCCTCACCATTCAAATTACCCTCGATCCATCTTACGGCGGAATACCCAAATCGAGCATCCACCTTCTCTGGTTGTTACCACTCGCAATCGTCGTTGTCATCTGGGGTGGTCCCGTTGGGCTTGTCGTTGGCGTGTTCGAAAGAGCGGTGAGGGTCGCGTCGATTGAGAGGGAGAAGAGGGGGGATCGGAAGATGGATGGTGATCAAGGTGAGAGGGCAAAGGAAATGGAGTGGGAGAAAGTAGATTGATTACATGTCTATGGGAGACAAGAACGTTGTTGGCTTACACAATACGTCACGACAGCCCAATGAGTTCCGTCGAGAGCGTGACCAGATTAGCAAAAGGACAGGCAGGAGGGGCCTTACGTTGAGATGGTGTGTACGTCTGTGTGTTACGTGTGGCATACGGATGTAGGTTCGAATCACGTGAGTCTATGATTGTGAGTGGGTACGTTCGTGTGCGGGGTTTGACAAGTGCATTCATCCACAAAGAAGGAACGCATGCAAGATTGGATATCTTCCTAGGCTCTAGCCGCCTTCTTGCCCCCTCCGGCAGCACCGCTCTGCTTGCCCTCTGGGGCTTTCCCTTGGATCTTCATACTCAAGAACTCCTTGAGAACGTCCATCACCGCGCCCGTTTCGACCACTCCAATCCCACCATTCCAAGCCAATCCAGCCCTAGCAAGAGCCAATGTCTGACTCTGCCTTGAATCCAGCTTTCCTCCTCCTGATCCATCCTCATCCTTCTTGGCTTCGTTGGGGTTCCATTTGAGGTTTCCTCCCGTCGTGGCCATCGACCCTTCTCCTCCTTCACCACCATTCTCAAGCGGGATGAGGGAAGCTTTGACTCTCTGGTCCCAAACTTGTTCCTCCCCGAACAACCCCTCATATCTCCCTCTCTTAGCTTCCATCCTTTCCTCGCTTCCAGCCTCACCTCTCGTCGCTTCGTCCATCTTGTACCGGATCTGATCATAGTTTGGTCCCGCCATCTCCTTTGGCAGGAAAGGCAACGTCGTTTTCGATCGAATCGTCCTTAACTGCGCTCTCTCCGCGTTCATCCTGATGGCTTTTTGAGCTCGAATGTCAAAGGCAGGTGTGTTTTGAAGTGGTACTTCTCGAGGATGAGGTGGCCAAGAAGTGTTTTGTCGGAACCGATCGTTGACTCGATCGGATTGAGAGATTTGCCATCGAACGGAAGCTGGATCGGTCGTCTCGACTTTCTTCTTACTCTCTCCTAAAGGTTGAAGAGGGGCTGGAGTGACGTAAACGCCTTCGTTGGAAGGAACACCAGTCGAAGTCATGAGCCGGTTCGTGTTTGTGGACGGGATGAGCTTGTCGAATCGATTTTCGAAGGGAACGAGAAGTCCACCGTTGTATTGAGGTTGTTCGGGATCGTCTGGATTGACCGGAGCTGGGTAGTTGGAGGCGTCGAAGAGTTTGTGAAGGTCGGCTGGGACGGAGACGGTCTCCGCTAGATCGTCGTGAGGGGTAGCAAAGAAGGAGTCGTTGGTGGTGTACATATCCGAAACGTCCCCAATCGTCGAAGGTGCGAATTTGGGAATCTCATCAGGTCGAAGCTCTTGTCTGAAAGCAGCCCCAACCTTTGGAGTTTCTGGGGCCGGCCTCCGACCTCGGTCACCACCTCTTCCACCACCACCTCGTCCCGTATTTCCCCCACCTCGAAGTCCACCTCGACCACCTCGTCCGCCATCTCGACCTCCGAAGCCTCCTCCCCTCGCACTGAAACCAGTACGATCTCGGACCTGATCGAGTCTTGGCGGGGGAGAACGGGGAGTCGACTTTTCGCTCGTCATTGAGACGTAATATTCGTTCGAGTCAATGGAATCGAGCTCGGCTTGAGAAAGACTGGGTCGGGAGGATTGAGGGGAGGTCTTTGGAACATCTAAGGAAGGAGAGAGAGAAAGAAAAGACAAGACAAGGGGAAGGGCAACAAGAGGTTTTCGGTTCGTTTTGTTTTTGCCGCGCGATACGAATTCGATGAGAGATCAGAACACATGACGGGATTTTCGAGGGCCAACAATGTAAAGCAGGATCGAAGAGGGTTGAGAAGACTGACCAACTGAGCCGATTCGAGTCTGAAGAGCCTGACCTCTTCCTCCGCCAGGCGGTTTGCTACTGGCAGTCAGCCTCGGTTTGATGGGAAGGGGAGGAAAGTCTAAAGACAATGGTATGGTTTGGTGAGTTATCGCTCTAGCCGAGACAAGCATGTCTTGTTAAAATAGGGGGAGAAGAATCGAGATGTGTGGCCTTTATCGGACGGTACTTGGACGTAGTGCTTGGACTTACCTGCAAGCGGATTCGATTGATCCCTATCTGATGACTTGACCGAGAAGGTCCTAAGGTTGACCTGTCTGATGGCATTGGGACCTGGACGTGATGAGCGAATCATCCTGAGAAGTGGTTGTAGCGAGATCGTGGTCGTTTCACGCAAAAGGAACTTCTGCCCCTCCCAACCTCTACCCTCAACGAAACCTCGTACGGAGCAATCGCCAGTCGCTCTTTGTTCGCTCCCACTCTTCTCTTGATACCATCACACAATCAACAACGACTAATTCAGTTGTTGCAAGAGGCCCGACCCCCTGTCCTTTCCGCAAGACTTCCGACCAAACTCGCACCTTCTCCTTCCTTCTCTTCCCCAGCTGAACATGGACGAACTTTCAACTGGATCCGAATCTGATTACTCGAATTCGTGCGTCTTAACTCCACAGACAGTCGACAATTTCCTCCTGAACCTCTTGCTTTCTTGCTACGCGTTCTGGCTCTCTGACTTCTCCGTCGCTTCCTCCTTACACCTCTCCTACTCCTGTGCTCGCTGGCTCCCTTCCCTGCAAACGTTGCCAGCTGGATCACCTGGTTCCTCTCGACAAAGGGCAACGAGTATTTTGCAGAGGTTGACGAGGACTACATCCTCGACCGTTTCAATCTCACCGGTCTCAACGGCGAGGTCGTTCAGGAGTACGGTCGAGCCCTAGAGCTCATCACTGATTCGCTTGGTGAGTTTTATCATGTGGCACAGGATTATGAGATCTCGGTCGCCATGTACGATTCGATTAGGAAAGCTAGAGGAGGAAAGACCGGGACCAGCGCTGCTAGAAGATGGTCCGTGTATCCATCTATCGGGCTAACTCGCCTGTCTCGCTCGTCTTATCGCGATGATCAAAATCCCAGCCGAGGAGGAGCTAGAAGACGATGTGAGAGAATCCATCGAGACGTCAGCTAGGTTCCTTTATGGTCTCATCCATGCTCGGTACATCGTCACCTCGAGAGGTCTCGGTAAGATGGTACGTCCCTCAATCGATGACTCCCAATCGCCATCCCTCTCTGATCCGTCTATCGCCTCTCCTGCAGCTCGAAAAGTACAAGAAGGCCGATTTTGGACGTTGCCCTCGAGTCTACTGCTACTCCCAGCCCCTGCTTCCCGTCGGACTCGCCGATGTTCCCTACCAAAAAGCTGTCAAGCTCTACTGCCCGAGATGCGAGGACATCTACAGCCCAAAAAGTAATCGACACGGTAGCATTGATGGAGCCTACTTTGGAACCAGTTGAGTAGATCCCCATGCATCATCTCTTGCTCTTGAAATGTTCTTTCTTGGCCTCTAGATGCTTGTCGTTCATTCTCACTCTTGAATCAGTCTACTGACTTACGACTGCGACTCTCCTCGCTTTCCAACCAATCTTTTTCTCCCGTCGTTTCTCGGTCGCCATCCTCATCCAGCGTTCCCACACATGCTCTTCATGGTTTACCCGCATATGATCCCCACCAAAACCCCTCCTCCACCTCATCATCACTCCGCCAACCCGACCAACTCATCTAATTCCTCAACAGCAGGCGTCCAATCGAGCGCGACAGCGTCCGCTGTAGGTAGCTTGAGTACGGCTGCCGTTGCTGCCAAAGCGGAGAGATATAGGCCGAAGATCTTCGGGTTCCAGGTAAATGAGGTAGGGAGATTGCAGAGGTGGCAGGAAGCTGTCCGGGATAAGTGAGTAGGCGTCGAATCCTTTCGTTTTTGATAGGCAGGAAGGTTGGCATCGCGACACGCCTGAGCTGATCTAATTGTTGTTACCCTATGCACCGATACAGACAAATCACCCGCTTGGAACAGCTGGAGAGAGAGGAAGGTGGGGCTGGTATGTCGTAGGATGAGGTTCGTCAACATCGCTTCTCCTTGTTCTCCCCTCTCCTTCCGTTCCTCTTCAAGACGCACATCTGAACTCCTCATCGAAACGCCAGTCGATTGCGCAGGGATACACCGGCATCTGGAAGCGAGGATTCCTGCTGCCATTCGTCCTTGTTGGGTTTCTTTTCATCTTCATCGTACTCTTTGATTGCTGGACGATGGGAAGTTTCTTTTTCTCCATAGCCGCTTGACCAGAGCTATCCTCTTTGCCGATTTTTTCCTCCTTTTCTTGTCATCCCCACTTCGCTTCCCCATGCTGCGCGGAGTCGGGGCCGTTTTAGACGGAGAGGTTGAACTTCTCTTGTTTGGTCTACTTTGGTTGGACTCTTATGCGGCTTTTATTATGTGCCTTTCTTCTTTACCCGGTCTCCCCTTGCTCCTTTTCTTCGTCCTATCAAGTTCTCCGATTTATCTCCGAGTGACCTTGGCCCTTCTTGAGGAACGAAATATGATAAAAGCAAAACCGGGTAGGACGATCCGAATGCCCCGGGAGGAGGTTTGTGGCGTCCTCGTTTGTCCTCGTCCATACTTCCTCCTCCCTTGAACTCTCACACTCCCAAACAGATTTCTCACGTGGTAGAAAGAGCTCAACTTTGAGCTCACAACTCATTCATCCCGCGTTCTCGGCGTTCATCGACATTCACATTCTGCCACCCGAAACATGCCCTCAGCGGGACCCATCATTGTTACCAGCCTCGCAGTCGTTGGGGTCGGGGCAGCTTTCAAGAAATTTGTATACGACCCTTGTGAGTGGTCACACGAATGCGTATCGATATCGCTGCAATCGTGTCTCTCAGTTGCGTTCACAGTGACGAGACACGGAACTTGACCACCATTCCTTCCCGATCCTGACCGTTCTTCCCTTTGCTCGATTCCTCCCATTCGTGCCCTCATGTAGACCTCTCTGAGCGCTTCGAGAATTTCCTACTGGATTTCGTGGAATCTCAGAGAGCGCGTCGAGGACGACGTCAACATCGGGATGAAGCAGAACTTGTCCTCGCCTCTGGTTCGGTTCACCATGATGGCAGCAGAATTGCCAGCAGCAGCCGCTACGATGGTGGGATGAGACCAGATGGCGCGAGTACGACGAGGAGAAGAGGTAACGATGGAAACAATACTCTCGGTTCAAGTGGAGAGATAGGAGATTGGGGAGAGGATGAGAATGCGGCCAGGAGGAGGGTGGAAGTTGTTCACCGAGGAGAACAGATGGACTCCTCGGCCCATGGTCGAAACACCTCTCGTATTGGCGAGGATCACGCCAAGATGGTACCAGGGAAGAGAAACCGCGGCGGATTGAATCGAGGAGATCATGTACGTCATCTTTCGTCTGCCTCAATAGACCCCTCTTTCGTCCGAACCTCGGATCGTTACAACCAGGTACATACTTCGGTGTATCACTGATTTGTGTATTGGCCAAACCCACAGATACGGGATCTTCCCTTTTCTCTAGCGACTACGCCCCATGTGCACTCGGGCCCCCCAAGGACCAGCACGATGCCATGCTCGACCTCCCAACAATCAGAATCATTCTCTCTGCCTGGACCAACCTGCTCTTCCCAGCTCGTTGACCCCTTTGCTACGCCAACTGATCCCCTCAGCGACTCTCGCGGAGTTTTCCCTGTTCCTCCCGCAGCTTCTTATTCTCGCCCAAGTCTTGCACCCTCCATCTCGACCTTATCATCCTCATCATCATCCTCATCTCAACTTCCTTCCAACGTGCATACAGCAGAGGAGCCCGCTCGATGGAATTCTACGCAGCATTCTTCTTCCGTCGAGGCAACCCAGAGCGGAATTTTGTTAGCGGCTTCAACCGACTGTCCTACTCCCTCTCCCTCTCTTGCCTCCATCCCTGGATCCCCCGCTCTATCATCGGTCCGATGGGAGAACGGGGTCGAGAGTATGGCATCTTCACCCGGTCCGGTGACTCTGGATCTCTCTACATCGATCATCGGCGGAGGCGAAACAGACGATGACGAGGAAGAGTGGAACGTCTCGTTGGGTTCGGTCAGCACGGAGGGCAGCTTGATCGATTTTGGGGAAGACGAGCAGGGAGCGAAATAGGAGTCTGAGAACAGAAGACGTAGAACACGAGCACTGGGCCACGCCTGCTCCTTCAATGGTCTGGTCTGAGTGTGCTTTGAAACCTGTATACTATAGTCTCCCTTGTTTGGCATCTTGTCGTTTTTACTTTTTCTTCTTCCCTTTGGGTCTCCACGAATACATATGCATGTTCCATGAGCGCGCGTAAAGAAAAAAGATCCAAGTCGCGAGAAACAAAAGAAATGGAAAGTCAAAGACGCGTCGAACCCAGGTCCGGCCAACTCCAACACCTTCCCAACTCTCCAATCATCCCTCTGACCTATGACTGAATCCGTAGCATCCTCATCAAAGACGCACTCCAACAAGGTTGCTTCCAAAAAGGAAAACTTCCCTGCTCTTGCTTCCGAGTACGTCAACTTGCCAATCCACGATATTCCACCAAACTCATCAAAGATCCCTCTTATCCTGTCTTGTCCACTCGCCTTCCTAGACCAGTGTATGGGATCATCGATGTCGATGCAGAACATCCTGAACCAGGACCACCATCAACCAAGAAGCGAAAGTTAGACAACCAAAAGGGAAAAGGAAAGGCAAGCGGAGGAGGTGGCCAGACATTTGAGGAGGTGTTGCAGGGATTGGAGGATCAAGGAGTTGATGGCGGTGATCATTTGGGTGAGCGAGAGGTTTTATCAATCCATCGAATCCTTACTGGTCCGGGTACGAAGGAGCAAGGGTGGAGAGAAGTTAGAAAGAGACTAGGGGACAGTTGATCTATCTGATCCCTCGTTGGCTGGACGATCGAGGTGTCTGATCTGACTCCCCATTCATCTCGCCCTCTCGTTATCAATAGATTCGGTAGAAAGGAATCAAGGCTGGGCCAGACCGGCACCTCCCAAGCTCAAGCCTCACACTGACTCATTAGGTTCGTCGTCTTGTACCTTCTCCTCCTCTGACCAGTGTTGAGGGCCAAGCCTTCCGCTGATTGTCTGTTCCTCACCAGTGTTTCAACAAATCGATATCGACGAGTTCCTTGAGCCAGGGCAAGGGCCTTCGATCCGTATCTTCGGTGTAACAAAGGTGACATCTTCCGTCGTATGATCGACGTCATGATCCCGCTCGCTAAACCATATCTCTCAATCATCTCGACAATTTCTCCTGCTCCACACATACCAAATGACAGGAAGGAAACTCAGTCTTACTTCATGTCAACTCGTTCCTGCCATACCTATACGTCGCTGCCCCTCGAGGTTTCAACAATGACGACTGTAAAGCCTTCTCAGACGCCGTCAACGTTGGTCCGCCATCATTTGTCTCAGCGTTTGCTTCAACTTATCCATCAATCATGCGGTGATGTTGATCGTGTTTTGCCATTGCGACACGGCGTTTGTGCATCATTCCAGTCTGCGATCAACGCGTCGAATCGAGCCGTCGTCTCGACAAAGGTCGAAATGAAGCGATCCCTCTGGGGTTATAAGGGAGACGAGAAAGTTCCTTTCCTCAAGATTACCCTTGCGGACCCAAAGACGATCCCCAAAATTCGAGATGAGTTCATGCCTTCCCTCTGCTTTGAGCATCTGATTCATAGTGGCTGACGAGAACTCGGTCGAAACGGTATCTCTTTGTGCCCTCTCTCTCTCTCTGGTGTTGCTTGGAGCCCATCTACGCATCTTTGATCGAGGTGAATTTGCTTTTGGGGACATGTTCAATGGGTCGATCACCTCGTACGAATCCAACATCGCTTACACCCTCAGGTTCATGATCGATAACAAGGTGAGTGTTGAATCTCGCCCTCTCTGCAAATTAGATGTTTTCATAAAGGCAACTGATTCGCTCTTCTGTACTCTAACATATCTCGCTTTGACACGGTGATCGATATCTTCCTCAGATTCCTGGCATGAACTGGCTCGAGATACCAGCTGGATCGTACACACTTCGAGGTTCTGGGAAATCAGTGTCGAGCTGTCAGATCGAGTTGGACTGCAAGTACGTTTGGAACCGTCCGAACTGTTGTTACCCTTCCTTTCGTCATTTTCGTTGAGCCGTAACTGACTTAGTTATCCTTACCACCTGATAGAGCCGAGGATCTGATTTCCTATGCTCCGGAGGGTGATTGGTCAGCTCTGGCTCCCCTAAGAATCCTGTCGTTTGATATCGAGTGCGCGGGAAGGAAGGGTGTCTTTCCGGAAGCCGAGATCGATCCAGTCATTCAGATCGCCAACATGGTTACTCGACAAGGTATGGCACCCCCGTCCTCATTCGACAGGTCGGGAAGTAATCGAGCTGTCCAACCCCTTGAACCAACACTGACTCTTCCCTTCGATCGCAGGCGAATCAAAACCCTTCATTCGAAATGTTTTTACTCTCGATACATGCTCACACATCGTCGGCTCCCAAGTCCTCGAATTCAAAGACGAGGGTAAACTTCTTCAAGCTTGGGCCGATTTCGTCGCAGAGGCAGATCCCGATATGATCATTGGGTACAACACGACCAACTTTGACTTCCCTTACTTGCTCAATCGAGCAAAGGCGTTGAAGGTCAACAAGTTCCCCTTCCTTGGAAGATTGAACAGTGAGTTTGAGCTTCTCGACATCGAGGAATCATTTTGGAACGGAATTTTGCTTGTGTCTATCTGAAGAAAAAATCAGCTACATGTCTGCCAACGCTACCTTGCCGCCGGTTCTATCTTCGTTCCACACTGTCTGGTTCTTACTCTACGATCTCTCACCATCCTTCTTCGTGTCATAGACGTCAAGACCGAAGCCAAGGACTCTCACTTCTCATCAAAGGCATACGGTAATCGAGATTCCAAGACCATCAACCTCGACGGTCGGCTTCAACTCGACCTTCTCTCAGTCATGCAGCGAGACTACAAGCTCCGATCCTACACCCTCAATGCCGTCTGCGCTCAGTTTTTGGGAGAACAGAAAGAGGAGGTCCATTATTCGATCATCACAGAGCTGCAAAATGGAACGGACGAGAGTAGGAGAAGGTTGGCGGTGTATTGTCTCAAGGTACAGGAGACAGCAAGCTCGAAACTCTATTCTTGGTTTAGGCGTTTCCTGATCGTCTCTGGCCTTTGCGTTCGCGTTCACAGGACGCATATCTTCCTCAACGGCTGCTTGACAAACTCATGTGTTTCGTCAATTACACCGAGATGGCTCGAGTTACGGGTGTCCCCTTCAACTACCTTCTCACCAGAGGTCAGCAGATCAAAGTCGTCTCTCAGCTGTACCGAAAGGCAAATGAGGAAGATTATGTCGTTCCGAGCGTGCATTCTCAAGGTACGACCTTTCATCGACGTCTTCCGTCTTACTTTCCTCCTCAATCTCAAATGATCGTCCTCATTTCTTCTTGCCGTCTGGCCGACCATTTCACCACTTCTGTCGCTTTGATGCCGCAGGTTCGGACGAGATGTACGAAGGAGCGACCGTCATTGAACCCGAACGAGGATATTACGACGTCCCCATTGCGACTCTCGATTTCGCTTCGCTTTACCCGTCAATCATGATGGCTCACAATCTCTGTTACACGACTCTGCTCGACAAACCGACGATCGATCGTCTTGGGCTTGTCAAGGATGAAGATTACGTCCTCACACCCAACAATGGTGAGCGCAGTCTCTAGCTGTATTGTTTAGTCGGCTGGCCGATTGGCCAACACGCTTTTCCTAAACACTCACCCCCTCTATTGTCTACCCTCCTTTGCGTCCACCGAACATCAGACTTTTTCGTCACTACTAAGCGACGAAAAGGACTTCTCGCTATTGTTCTCGAGGATCTCCTATCCGCGAGAAAAAGGGCCAAAAACGAACTCAAAGTCGAAAAAGATCCTTTCAAGCGAGCCGTGCTCGACGGTCGGCAGCTTGCGCTCAAGGTACGAAAATCCGATCCTCGATGGTTCGGTCTCGCTGTTGATCAGAACGAATTGAAGCTCACAGTTGGATGGTGGTTTGCTTTGATTGTCCGGTCAGATCTCGGCCAATTCGGTTTACGGCTTCACTGGTGCGACGGTCGGAAAGCTGCCATGTCTCGCTATCTCATCGTCCGTCACGGCCTATGGTCGAGAAATGATTGAATTCACAAAGCAGGTTCGAAAAGTCTCCCATATGCCTACAATCTCTTCTTTCGACTTCATCCTGAAGCTGACGAGAAACCTACCCATCATTCATTTCCTTTGGGATCGATCAAATGATGAAGGAGGTCGAGGCGAATTACAACATCGAACACGGTTACCAATATGATGCAAAAGTCATTTATGGAGACACCGATTCTGTCATGGTCAAGTTTGGGTGCCCAGATCTCGAGACGGCCATGGCTCTTGGTACGTATGGATGTGCAGTCTCTTATCCCTATCAGATCTTTTCTGATTGATACCCTCTTCCCTCTCGTCGTGCCACGTGTCACTCATCAACGGACAGGTGCGGAAGCCGCCGATCTTGTCTCGACAAAGTTCGTGAAACCAATCAAGCTCGAGTTCGAGAAGGTCTATTTCCCCTATCTACTCATCAACAAGAAACGATACGCCGGACTGTACTGGACGAGACCCGACAAATACGACAAGATGGATACAAAGGGAATCGAGGTGTGTTTGTCCCCCCTCCATCTGATCGAAGCTTAGCTCTGTGCTTCTTCCTGATCTTGTGGTTCTTCCTTTCTTGCCCATACGTCTCATTTTCATGTGCTCAAGACTGTCCGACGAGATAACTGTCGACTCGTTCAGACCGTCATCGAGACCTGCCTATACAAGATGCTGATCGATCGAGACGTAAAGGGAGCTGAAGAGTCAGCACATATAACTGCAGCTAGGGTCATCGTTCAAAGCAGAGACCTGTTTTGAACTGACCCTGGGTCATCCTCTGTATCTGTCCACGTACCTTTTCACAGGTACACGAAGCAGGTTATCTCCGAGCTCCTCCAGAACAAGGTCGACATGTCTCAGCTTGTCATCACGAAGGCGCTCGCGAAGACGGGTACGCACCACTCACCGTGTCCCTTTTGAGATCGCTCGTTTGGCTCCTGACGATCTGTTACTCGGGTGTAGACTACGCTGGAAAGCAGGCCCACGTCGAGTTAGCTGCCAGAATGAAGGCTCGCGATGCTGGTCAGTGACAATATCTTGATACCTGCTCTGGTGCGATTTCTCTTTTCTTTCTGTTAACGAGCTCCTCAACATCACTGCTTGGATGGCTGCATATAGGATCCGCACCAGCTCTTGGAGATCGAGTTGCCTATGTCATCATCAAAGGAGCTAAAGGTTCGGTTGAGACTCTCATTTTTGTAATCTTGCTCCTGCCCTTCCTCGATACGAGTCGGATCTGACGAACCAAACCCCGGAACTTCTCTGGTCCCGTCCTCACCCATTCAGGCGCAGCCGCGTATGAAAAATCAGAGGACCCAATCTTCGTTCTGGAGAATAATCTTCCGATTGACACAAAGTACTACCTGGAGAATCAGCTTTCAAAACCCCTCATGAGGATTTTCGAACCTATCTTGGGCGACAAGGCGGGGTCGTTGCGTGCGTTGGATCGTTTTCTCATCACCACGCTGCTTCCAATCAGGGAAGGGGGACCGTACGTTGCACTGACGCAAATCCATTTATCTCGATCAGTCGCGGGAGATCACACTCGGGTCATCAGTATCGCCACCCCCACGACTGGAGGACTCATGAAGTTTGCCGTCAAAACATCCACTTGCCTCGGTTGCAAAACCCCCCTCAAGACGACGAACAAGGGTGAGTCGGGCCTCTTTGTACCCTCCCGCACCTTGCGTTGGTCTCCACTGCCGTCACAAACTTGACTCCTTTTGGTTGATCAACGTGCTTCCTTGCTTGGGTGCCGTACATGGCAGATGGTGCCGTATGCAATAACTGTCGTCCGAGGATCGGAGAGCTTTATCAGAAATCTGTAAGTTCCCCTCGGCTTTGCGTGGCAGCCTTGAACCTCTGGATTCTCTCGTTCCAGATCTTCGCCCTCTACCGTCACATATACCTGTCCTTAGTTTGGCCTTTCGAAGAACGATCGAGATCCGTCTGACGCAAGTCGTTTTTTGTTTTTTTTGTTCGCTCGCCATTGCAATTCCTCTTGCGTTCTTCTTTTTCTTTTTCAAAAAAAAAAAAAAAAACAGCTCGTTCAAACCTCGGCCCATCAAGTCAATTTCTCGCGACTCTGGACTCAATGTCAACGATGCCAAGGATCCCTGCATCAAGACGTTCTCTGCTCGAGTAAGGATTGCCCCATCGTAAGTAGCCATCGCGGCGTGGGTGTGTGGGCTGGTAGATGTATGTTGAAGGTCAACTCGTATTGGTTCTCTCTGCAGTTCTACATGCGAAAGAAGGCCCAGAAGGAAGTCTCGGATTCGATGACCATCATGGATCGGTTCGAGAAGGAATCGACGTGGTAAGGTCGTGGTTTGTTATTTGTTGGGGTTGTATGATATGTTGGCTCTGATCTGTGGAACCAGCTGTACTGGAGTGTTGAATTCAGTGAGAATTGGGGGAATGGTCGTGAGGAAAGTCTTGGGAAAGTCGAGGTCAAGTTGAACTCGAATCCACCATCCACCTCTCCCAAATCAAGCCCCTCCCCCGGTCTCCCAATCATGTCGTTCCTCTGTCCTCGTATCCTCCCCTCATCCTCCTCCCCTTCATTCTCCACATCAAGAAACCGAATTCTCACCATCCCAACTCAAACCCGAACTGTCTATCATCGACCTCGTCCTTGGACTCCCAAGAAGTTCCAACCCAAACCTCACCCCAGCTCATTCACTCAAACCCTTCAAGATGGTTCAAACGCTACCTTCACCTACAACCCACCACCCACAGAACCTACCGTCCTCTCAGCTTTCCCTTCCGTCCCAGCTAGAGAGAGTCCGGCTGAGATGGCTAGAAAGGAACAAGGTTCGATCAAAAGGGTCCATGTCAACGCTTCTTCTTCTTCTTCTTCCACCTCCAGCAACAACGTCAACATCAACCATGACTCAAACTCGATTGAATCCATCAACGAGAGAATCGAATCCTACATCTCCAATAACGACATCAACCCACTTTCACCCATCGTCTCACCAACGACTGGAAGAGCACTTCCACTAGGTTGGCGAAAAGTTCCAGGTTATGGTCATCTAGCTCCCAGGATCGATCGTTTACCAGAAAACGTTCCAGGCGTCATCAAGATGAGAGGAACAAAGACCCAAGTGGTCGATGAGGAAGTTAGGAAGGAAATCGAAAGGATGGTAGAGGATAAGGTCGATAGAAAGGTGATCGCTAAGAAGTAAGTCCCTTGAGCCTGTTCGGTTCTTCCCTTGGGAGAAACGACTTCTTGTCGTTGTCTATGAGCCGAGGGGAAAGAAGCACAGGATACGTCCTAATTAGGAAGGCGACACACGTTTGGGGAGAGGATGGGGCGCGGAGGTGTAACCCCCTCCTTGTCCTCTCATCCATCTTGAAAGCTGTCGAGTTTTCATACTCTGCAATCATTGTCATACACACTCCCCCAAGTTCCCTATCACTTCAGACGTCCATCCGTTCGCAAAACAAAACGAAAAAAGCAACAGAGGAGAAAAGAAAACAGAAACCTGAATCCTAACGTTCTGCTCTCTCTCCTCTTCTACTCTTCCCCTCCCCGGTCAACCCTCCCCTCCCCTCCCCCCTTCCTCTCTTCCTCCGCACTTTTTTTTTTTTTTTTTAAAAAACCTTTCAAGATTCAACCTCCCATACGACTTCACCTCTACACTCCCCAGGAACCGACCCGGACCTTTCGTCTCACGAGAACGACGCGAGTTTGAACGCGACCTTCGACTCGAGAGACAAGGTCCCGATCAAGCTCATACGAGGGATTCGAGGACCCTTAGAAAGGCTTGGTGGTGATGAACTTGTCATTTTTTTTTCTGGGGGGGGGGAAGGGTTCTCAAGCTATCGATGGAAATGGAAATAAAACAGTTCATTCGTCTTCTTATCTCATCCCCATCCAAAACAGATGAGAAGGGGGAGGAGAAGAACAAAAAAAAAAGACAACACAACACAAAACAGAAGAAAAGAAAAGAAAAGAAAAGAGGGGGATACGAGTCATTCTCGAGGGGTTGTTGTTTTGCTCTTGTCGACTTGACTCAACCCAACTCAACTCACTCGACCACATGTGTATGTGGGTGAGTGTGTATGTGTGTGTCAGCTTCCTTGAATGTCGTTGTCATCGTGTTTTTTTTTTTGTCTTTTCTCTCCTTTTTTTTTCTTAATGAAAAGGAGAAGAAGAAGAAGAAGAAGAAAACCCCTAAACTTATCATCCATCATGATCAGTCTGTCTACTGCTCGTCCTCCTCCTTCTTTCTTCATTTCCAGCCGTCATCCCTGCGGTTATTTTTTTCTTCTTGTCTCCCTTTATATCGCGACATTTGGTGCCATCTCTCTTGCCTTCTTCCCCCCCCCCTCAAAAAAAAAAAAAGATCTAGACCTCCCTCCACACTCTACATCCTTCCGCCTTGAGCTTCCTCAACACCTCACACTTGGACTCGTGCATGACCCATTGCATTTTTTGCATCATCCGATCGAGTCCATCTTCCTCATGATCGTCCCCGACTGCTGCTGACGTCGTGAATGATGAAGGTGAGGCTGGTGGTGGTGGTCTCCATGAGCACGGGCATGGTTCGTTGACGCTGAGCAAAAGCTTAGACTTTTCCGTTATCATCGATGGTTGTAGGGATCGATGAGGTTGATGATGACTGGATTCAGGTGGAGGATGAGCTGGTGAGCGCGGGAATCGAATTGATGTCTTGGACGAGGTTCTTCCCTCATCTTCTTTGTCTTGTTCGAAGAGCGTCTGGAGGAAATCAGTTCGGAGATCTCGAACTGAGGATTCAATGTCGTCGTCGTCGCTGTCGTCGCTGGCTTGCGATGGTTAATGATGATGATGTCAATGAACATCAGGAAGCGCACACATACATACACACACACATACATACAAAGTCAGTCAATGGAAGACGGACGCTTTTTCGAGGAGAGAGAGATATGGGTTCTAAACTAACAACACGAGTTCCACCTCATCATCCTCCTCGAACCCAGGCTCTGCATATTCTTGAGACCAAACCTCTCCTTTTCCTCCTTCATATGTTCACCATCAACTTTTTCAGCTACTCTCGATCGATTCCCCAAACAGTCGTTGATGACATCGTTCGTGTGTTCGATGATGGTTTGAGTGGGGATGAGTTGTTGGACGGAAGGATTCGATACGATGGGTTGATTGTACCAGATACTGATTTCTCCTCCCTTAATTTGTTGTGTCGAAGGAAGGAGGATCACTCGACGAACTTCGTCCGGATGTGACGATGGTTTCAGGTTCGATTCCAGTGAAAGATTTGACTTTGTGAGGAGGAAAGATCGTGACGAGGTTGAAGGTTTGAATGGACTAGACCCATGACTTTCAGTTGGAGATGATGAGGGTATCCAAATCATCTCCTTTAAGTACAAGTCCGATCGATCCGAGGCGAGGGTGGTATGAGATGTTCGATCATCATCAGAGTCGGAATCGGCATGTAGATCCGGGTTGAATACTGAATCTGGAAGTGAAGCTTTGTCGGATTCCTCATCGGAGTGATGATTCTGAACTGTGTCTTCGGGGTTGAGACTGTCGTACTCTAAGGATGAGGAAGAGTGTGAATCGAGGCTGTCGCACGAATCGGATGAGTAGAAGGGTGCGGAAGAGGGGGTTTGGTCGGATATGATAGAGCATGAACGGGAAGAGGAAGAGTTCATTCTGTAAGAACTGTAAGAAGTGTAGGAATAGGCATAATCCGAGCTGGAGGAGGGACTGTGCATTGGACTTGAATGATGATCGATGAGGGGAGTGCCTGGTAAAGGACTATAGAAGGAGACCGAAGGTTCGCGGTTGAAGTAATCGAACTCGTATGACCAGACACTATCGCGAGAGGAGTCATCTGAATACGTCCAGACAGGTTCGACGGGTCGAGGTGTTGGGGTAGGGGTTAAGGTCGTCGATGGTGTAGGCGCGAACTGTACTTGGTCCGGCGACTCAGGACCTGGAATGAACCAGCGTCTCCTATATCGGTCATGATGATGAAGAGTTTCTGGTTGCAGTGGAGGTTTTTGGGATCAAGGTGAGGGGTATTTTAGCTGCTATAAGGGGATTTCTGAATTTAATGAAAGCTGACCTTGTGGTGAAGAGAAACCATGAGAATCATCGGTAGCATCAGGGTCATGACGAGCAGTAGGAGCATATTCAGCATACAGTAGGATGAGGATTCTAGTGATGCACGCGTCGAACTCAGCCCCTCATCCGTCACGTCGAAGCGCAGTCCAATTTTTCCGCTTCCGATCCTTTCCTTCCCTACCCTATCTCCGGCCGAGCATCTATCCTCACACAGATACTCACCTCTATACATCGATACAGGTCGCTCTACCTCTTGATCTAGACCCTTCAACGGGCTATCCTGGAATCTCATCTTCTTTGTCCCGTTAACAATCTCAAGGTTCTCCCTCTCGGCTGTTCGATCTCGTTGTTGATCGAGTCGAAGCCTCGTTGATCTGTAGTCCCCAGTACTATCGAAGCTAGATGACCTCTTGCGACGATCCATGGGTGTTCCAGACTGGGAATTGTAAAACGGGGAGGGGGAAGGACGGTGGCCAGACTTGAGGGCCGTGCTTGGAAGTCGGGACGATTTCGTTGGCTCGATGAAAATATCCCTGGATAGAGAAGCTTGGGTGGTGCTGAATTGATCGCGTTAGGGTATAGTGTTGGGGTTGTTCGAGGTTGAACGTTGGAAGCGAAGGTCGGAGGTCTTTTGGGTTGGAGAGGGGCTTCCCTTCACTTCCCCACTCTCCTCTCCCCCATTAGTACGTCGTCACCTCGCTCCATTCTATCCACAAATAACCGAGCTTATCACGATAAATTTACACATAACGATAATCGACCATGGAAATCAGAACGGTTCACCCAGCATGACCTTCCAAATCGCTCGACCAATCCGACCTTTTCCATCATCCCGCCGGTGACATCGATCCCTCGCATCTGCAGTCACCTCGGGTGGAAATACATTCTCGGCTCGGATCTCAATCATTTTTGACACGATGTCTGGTGTGAACTGTTCGTTGACGGACGCATCATCGGAGTGTTGAGATAACAGTCGTGTGTATGCGTGTGTGTGTATGTGCGTGAGAGATACAGGACGAAACCGTTCTAGTAAGTGGGCGTTCTCGTGGCAACGTCGAGGGATGAATGTTGACGCATGCCAATCATACCTCTGGATGACCTTGAACGGCCAAGACGTGTACCCGGGTAGGATCGTCGGGGTAGTAGGATACCATGCCTTGGATCTCGGTCTTTGGTGTCGTCGCTAAAAGTTTGAAGTCTCCTCGAGGAGGAAGAGAAGTTGCGTGGTCGGTGTGCTTTTGAGGTTCGAAGGAATGGGGAAGAGGTAGTTGAATCGAGAATAGAACCGAGCAAACAGACGAGGGCAATGGGTCGTCCAGAGTCGAGAGGATCAGTTCAGTTTTGAAGGACGGATTCAATACGCTTGATGAGAGCAATTCGAGAGGATGATGGACAATCAGGTACGAACCATCTGGTGGATCTCAATCGTTGATTCTGGATCTGTGGGGTCAATCTTTGGGAAGATGCGACGACCCTCAGGGGTCAAATCGAGAGTGTGCGTTCCGACCTGAAGCCAAGAATGAAGAGTCCTTTCAATGTCTACTCGAGACACCCATCACCCGATGAGGCGAATGGATCAAGATGATGTCGTCGTCTCCTTACCTCCCAGCCGTTGGGACTCTTGATGACCTCGCCTCCAAACGCTCGAGTCAATAACTGGAGCCCGAAGCTGCACGACATGATGGACAATTAACCGATCGGTCTCATGTCTCAAGGATGTGACGGGTAGGTGACAGGTAGGGGAAATCGTGATGACGTACCAAATTCCGATGAGCTTCACCTGAGGTCGCTCTTCTCCTACTTGACGCAGGAAACTCAAGACAGGTTGGATCCAAGGGAACTTGTCGTCGTCATAACTGCTAGCAGCTGAGGGGACGAGAGAAGAGTGCCATTGATGGGGATAGGAAAGAGAACATGAACCAAACGTTAAACCCAGGGCTAACGGGGGAGGAATCGTCGGTTGTGAAATACTAGCCTGAACCAGTAATGATGACAGCATCAAGATTGTCTAGCTCTTGGCTCGATGGGAAGCTAGATTGATGAACAACATCGTAGCTGGTGAGTTGGAGGGTGATTTCGTCGGAGCGCAGCGAGTTTCGTAGGAGATCTTGGAAGATGTGATGATAGGTGCCATGAGCGGCTTTGATGGGATCCATGGGAGTGTCACATAGAAGAAGAGCGACTCGGATAGTTGATTTGGCAGTCGACATGATGGGCTGGGGGGTTTGGTCGTTTGAGGATATCGTTGGACTATCGAGGAGAATCAAAGGCCCAAATCTCCGCCTCGCGCCTCCGGTTTCCCTCTCGACGTCCGTGTCAACCCTATCGGGGTCTTTCGCCTGCGCAATCATGTCGCTCATCCACACCCCGCTAGCAACACCAAATCAGCTCGCCAACACGCCTTCATCCAGAGATGGTATTCCACCAGACCTCGAATCAGATCTTCGCTTCTTTGGTGCCATCCTCATCCAGGAAGCGGGCAGACTCTCAAAGCTGTACGTCAACACGCTACCACAACAGATCAGAGGGCGAACCAGTTGATAGTCATCCTTCCTTCCAATCCAGACCGCAGGTAGCTATGGCTGCAGCTCAAGTCCTCTTCCAGAGGTTCTGGTTCGTTAGCAGTTTCAAGCAGTTCAGCGTTAGGGTTAGCGAACCGTCCTTATTTCTCTCGCCTCGGCTGGGGGATTCAACAGGCTGATTAAATTCGGGTTGACCCTATGTGTAACGAAAAGGATATAAGCATGGGAGCTCTCTACCTCGCAACCAAGCTCGAGGAATGTCCTATGAGACTTGTCGGTCCTCCCTCTCTGCTACCCTCTCTCTCTCTCTCGGTCAAAACATTCTAACACACGCACACACACATACACACACAAACCTCCATTCGTCTTTGATGGCTGTAGAGGGATCTTATCAACACGTTCGATCTACTTTCTCATCGAGCATCTTACCTCATCCTTTCATCTGCTTCAACGACCTCATCACGTAACCCTGCCACTACCACCACAACCGCCAGTACCACCAGCACCTCATCTTCCTCATCAAGATCCACTTCTCCCAAACCTTTCACCTATACACCCACATCTTATTCCTCATCCACCTTCTTCTCCATGAAAGATGCAGCTGTCGTGGCTGAGATGCAGATCCTCAAACGATTAGGATTCAACGTTCAAGTTCAATTGCCCTACGGACCTTTTGTTAATTATTGTCAGATGCTTGGGTTGGTAGGAATGGTCGGTGATGTTCGAGGTGAAAAGCAGCAAGAGCAGGAACAGGAGGAAGAGGGTGTCGTGGAGAGAGGTTGGGGATATTTAAACGATTGGTGAGGGGTTTTTTCAACGAGAAGATTTCTTCTTTTCTTTGCTTTCGTTGGGTCTTTTTATCATCAAAAAAGAACTTCCCCCCCCCCCCCCCCCCCCCCCCCCCCCCTTCCCCTCCCTCTCTCTCTCTCGTCGTGTTTGATCTTGTATCCAAATCACATTGAGCGCACTAACACAACACACCATCGCTTTTTAAATCCTCCTCGAATCCAGTCTACAAACTTCACTTCCAGCCCTCTATCCACCTCCAGTTCTCGCAGCATCCGTCATTCATCTTTCAACCTTGACGCTCAAAATTCCACTCCCAACAGATTGGTTTCTACTCTTCGACGTCTCGTATGAGGACATGACTTGCGTTTGTGGGACTTTGTTGGGATTATATGAGAGGGTTGATTGGATCACTGGAAGGAGTATAGGAGAAGAGGATAGGGTAGAGATGACGAAGACCACGACGACGATCACGAGTGAATCGACAATGATCTCTGGAGAGCAGAGCAAGAAGGAAAGAGAGGAAGAATCATGGGAGGTGAGAAGGGATTGGGTCTGGAGAAAGATGGGAGGCGAAGAAGGGAAGAGAGGCGTTAGGGATTGGTTGGATAGAAGGGGTGGTGGTAGTGATGGTAGTGGGAGAAAAGTTGATACGTGAAAAATGAATTTATCAACGTTTCAAAGGAATTGACTTCAATTCCTGAGTGGGGAATTGACCTCAATTCCTGAGTGGGGAATTGACCTCAATTCCTGAGTGGGGAATTGACCTCAATTCCTGAGTGGGGAATTGACCTCAATTCCTGAGTGGGGAACTGACCTCAATTCCTGAGTGGGGAACTGACCTCAATTCCTGAGTGAGGAACTGACCACAGGAATTGAAGTCAATTCCTCACTCGGGAATTGAGGTCAGTTCCTGTGGTCAAGAACAACGTAGAGGAAGGTGGAGATGTGGTTGTTTGATCTATGTGAATGAATCATGGCCCCTGAAGCTTTTGAAAATGAATTTATCAACGTTTCAAAGAAAGAAAACTTATACGCACACACACATCTCTACATCGTTTTGACACGTATCGAGCTCTGTGGCTTTAAACGATTGTTTGACTCGGGAGTCTTGATCTTCTTCCTTTTCTTCTTCTTCTTCTTCTTCTTCTTCTCCTTCTTCACTTGCTCAAGACGTTCTTCACCACAAAAACAAACACAGAAACGAACATGATAGATTGACTGCTTCACTATCAAACCCCTTTCCTTCATCTCACCTCGCCTTCTGCGCCCAGGTCATCCTTGCCCTCAGCTCCTTCCCTATCATACCGTCCAGGCTTCTTCCTTTCTTCCCCTCTCCTCTCGATCATCGTCCTACCAGATGACAACGGCCCTATCGAAGCGGTCGAAGCCACTTGTCAGCAGCCTCGAATTGATCTAGAACGCGCTGCTGACAGTCTGCAGAGTTGGGTGGTCGATTCGCCTGACTAGCCGCGAGGGATCGAATCGAGACCAGTAGCTATTTGTGAAGGAGGGGGGGGGGGGGAGAGAAAAGGCAGAACGGAAAGTCAAAAATTGTGATCCTAAAATGAGGACTTTGGTCCGGAGGACTTGACATGAAAGAAGAGAAGCAACAACGACATACAGCGTCCCAGAATCTAAATCCTCTCTCAACCTCTGCCCTTGGGTTCTTGATCCCCTCGAAAGTCTGCTCGCAAAGCTCCAAAGCCTGCTCTTTAGCCTCCTTTGCCTCTTCCGTCCCCTCGTCTCCTTCCTTCACCGCCTCTCCATAGATCGCGATCGTCGCGTCGATGTAGACCTTTGCGAGGATTCCGAATCCAGTATTGGTGTCGGTTTGGAAGGGCAGAGAGAGGGCGATGTCGAGGAAATCATCTCGAGTCCGACGAGCGTCATTCCGGAGCAGCATGTGAAACGAGACGGCTTCGAGGAGATGTCGGAGGGAACGAGAGAGGGATTTGAGGAAGGAATTGAAGGTGAGAAGCTCGCGGGAGAGAGGGCCCGACCACTGCCGGGTCTACGAGGAGTGAGAAGGTGGAGTAAGTCCGGGAAAAGGAGGAAGATCGAGATGAGTCTTCAACAGAGGGGTGAAGCGCATGAAGAGCAAAAGAGTCCAACCCAACGAACCTTGAAGTTAAGCGGCACTATGCTCAGGACTCGCATGATCAGTAGCATCGACGCCTTTTCCGAGTCTGCGATGCAGCAGGAAAGCATACATGTGAGCTTTCAAGTCCTTTCTAGCACGCGACGATTCGAAAACAGGGACGTCACCTACCCGTTCCAAAGCTGGGTCCACCACTCCAAGCCCGACCGCTCCAAAGATCTCCATGAAGAACGCCAGCCCGGCAGAGCTCGAGAGCGAGATAGAGAGGCTCCTGGAACTTGTCGTTGACTCTGGCAGCCTTGATTCCGGCCGAGAGCGCTTGCGCTAGCGGAGCATGGGTATGTGATGGAGTCATGAAGCTAAGTTTGGGTTGGGGAGGAAGGGATAGACGAAGATCGAAGCGAGATGAGCCTTATAAGCCCTTGTCGACTTGAGGAAGGACAAGTTGGTTGTATTGGGACTCACCCTCGGAGGTCAAGGAATCGCCAGATAACGTTGGCGACGACTTCATCTTTCTTATCGAGTGGCTTGTCGTCGGCATAGTAGCCACTAGCTGGCGTACCAGCCTTTGGTTTCCTCGTTCGCGAAGCGTATTGGTCTTCCGACGTGGCTCCGAGGCAGAGTGCAAAGTCGATCGTTGATGACTTGAAGACAGCCGAAGGGAATCGAGCCTGTCAGTCGAGAAGAGTCGGAGATTAACAAGATCGTATCGAGTAGCAGCTTACGTTTTGACGACGAAGCTCTTCCTCGACGATGGCGCATGGCACATGCCAGGTCAGACATCTCTCGATGAGGGTCGAAGTCGAAGTACCGGAGTGGGGAACGGGGTGACCGAACGTGGATCGATTCGAAGGGGTTTGTGAGTCAAAGTAATAATAGGCAGACTGATGAAGAAAGGATCGAGAGCGGGCTAGTCAGAGAGACGTCGAGTCGAGGAAACAGAGGGTCCATGTCACGTACGATGTTTTTCTTTGGCCAAAACGTGGGAGCAAGAACGGAAGAGATGAGACCGAGAGCGGTGCACCTGGGAGCGGTTGGACCCTCGGTGATGACCTCTTTGATGTATCTTTTGTACTCCGTCGATTCGCCGTTGTCAAGTGGCGGCTGCTCGACGATGATGCCACTGCTGAGCCAGCCGATGAGCTGAGGACTGACAAGTCCTTTGCAGATGTGGAAGTAGACCTCATCGGGTAGTCGATGAGAAAAGATCTCTTGTAGGTCGGCCGGGACATCGCCCGCGGTGATAGGTGGGATGCTCGCAGGTGATGAAGACGAAAGAGCGAGGGGTAGAGGAGTACAGCGGCCCTCTTCGGCAGTAAGGACGAGAGAGTACTTGATAGCGCATCTAGCCCGCATGTAGAGCTCTGGGTACTGAAGTTCTTTGACGAGTGGATCCACAGAAAAGGCAGAGACCGTCTGGAATCCGGTGAGGTACCGTCGAACGTTGTCGACGATTGCTCGCCAGCCACCGGGAACGAGGGGAGGAAGGGAAGGCGTCAGGTCGCAACCAGAAAGCAGACCGATGTCGAGAAATTGGTCTTGGGTAATGGCGAGATCTTTGAGGATAGATGCCTTTGTGACAAAGGACATGGTCGGGGTCGAGGCTTGGAGATCGATGGAGAGAATGAGTCTGTCAAGTTGATCGGGGTAGAGGAGAGCTTCAGATGAGGCGTAGACGGAATGAATGTATCCCTTGTTGTGCCTCTGAAGGTAGATGAGCTGAGCCGGATGAACAAATCCGATCGGGAAGGGTAGGGGGGGGGGATCAAAGAGATAGGAGTACGCGTAGCACGACGCCCGATTGTCATCAAATGGGTCAGTCGAGGCATGGCCGCAACGCAATTGACGGCAGACTTGAATTCATCGCTCACCTGAGCCGAGGTTAGATAAGGAGCTACGATGAACTCAACGCTTCTGTGCCGGAAGATCCTGAGGACCAGCCGGAAAAGGTCCCTTTGCTCGGTCCAAGTGGTACCCTCCAAGATAGCGACCGCCTCCTCAACCCTGCCGTTTTCATAATTTTCCCATGCGTCCTTCTTCATCGCGCTCTCCCTTGGGTTATCGACACCTCCCTTCCCCGGCGGCTTCCTGGCGAGTGGCAGACCGGGACAGACAAAGACAGGCTTGATGTGAAGCTTCTCGAGCGTACGGAGATCCGACTCGATCAACGAGGTCAGGGAGAGTGGATACCCTCCCGTCGTCGCCACCAAGGGTTCGCGTGAGAGGGGTGAGGCGAGAAGTTGGCGAAGATATTGAGGGAGATCAACTCCAAGGCGAGTGTCGGAAAGGGCAGCAAGGGGGCATGTTTGGATGAGTTTGCGTTCGTGAAGATAGGCTATTGGAAGTCCGAAACAGCGATGGGGTACGTAAGCGAGAGCTCTCATCGATTTCTGTCAAGTAGACCAGGAAGCAACGGTGTGGATCGTGCGACGTAAGGGCAGCGAGGAAGGACCGGTCGGCTGCTCTTCCGGTAGGTCGAGAGCTTGGAGGTATGAAGTCGCGATTGCCGTGTCGTTCGGACGACTATCGAGAGATGACGGGTCGAACGACTTAAGTTCGAATCGAGCATGTATTGGAGATGACATGGGCGAAATGGCGACCGCGGCATCTGGCGATTCGTGCTCGTTTTCCAGAGGGATCTAGTGGGGACTTTTGGGATGTAGGGAGGGTATGACTGACCGTCAAAGTTCCGGATCATTGCCTGATGGGTGAGAGGATGAAGACGGGTGCTAGGAGGAAGACACGAGGGGAGAGATGGAGGTTGGGGTCGACACGAGGGGAGAGATGGAGGTTAGGGTCGACAACGTTTGGTTGAGGGACGAGCGCTCTCGGTTTGAACGCTCAGCTCAACATCCTGCTTGGACTCATGAGTTCCTCATCCTCAAGCTGGAAGGAACCATTTCAAGCTGGAATACACGCTTTCAAGCTCAAATCTTACCCTCTAGCTCTCATTAAGCTCGACGAGGTACCAACTCGCTTTCCTACCCCTTGCTGCTTCCCCCATCATTCTCATCCCCCACACCCTTCACCCAGGCTCTCCAACTAGGAGGAAGGCGCATCGTCGTCAATGACTCACGCGCTGCTGTCCTCGAGAAGCTCGGTCGCATCAAGGACGCTCTGGGAGACGCCCGGATCGTCATCGAGCTTTCGCCCAAGTCCTACAAGGTCAGCTCTCCATCCTATCTCCAATCACCCTATCTAAAGCTCAGCCTTCTTCAACCTTGATCCATCTCTAGGGGTACAAACGAGCCTCCCACCTCTTCTCGCTTCTCGGCAAACATCGACAAGCCCATGAGATGCTCCTTCATGCTCTCTCTCTCGCTCCTTCTCCCCAAATCACCGACTCCCTCTCCTCTCAACTCCTCGCCCTTCAACAAGCTCGCGACGAGGCAGAAACCGCGCTAGTACGGTCCAAAACAAATTACATCGATCGACTTCCGGCCGAAATCCTCTTCGAAATCGTCTCTCTCATGGCAGAGGTCTCGTGGGATGCCCCGTTTGTCGCGGCGTGCGTCTGTCGATGGTGGCGAGAAGTCTGCGTGGGAGATTCAAGGCTGTGGAGAAGATTGCGCCTGTCAAAGAAGAAGCACATCGTCTCAAAAACGGAGGCGGTCCGGGAGAGATCCAAGGGTCAACTAAGACACCTCTCCTTTCAGGATCTGCCAGAGGACACCGTCAAGGCTCGGACTGTATACAACATTCTCAAGGATTCCTTGAACAATATCGAGAGTTTCTCTTTCTCTGGTGGACGAATGTCGATGTGGCACGACTTCAACGTGGATGAGCATTTTAGGTGGAGTCCGTGTCTAGAGAACCTGCGGACGTTGCGGCTACACATGTTCAAGAATGCCTATCACGCAGATCTGCCCTACAAGCTAGACAGTCACGCGTCAAAACTCGAATCACTCGAATTACGTGACATCGATCTCAACTACGGGGCTATATGTTTATCCTCGACCCTTCCTTCATCTGTCCAGCCTCCAGACTCTCTGTCAGCGCAACACCATCCAGCACCACCTCCGTCTCTCCAAAACATCCATCTTGACCACAGTCGTCTTTCCGGCCAATCCGTTCAATCAATCTTCACCGGGCCAAACAACCTTCGCAAACTCGAACTCTGGCGAGATTCAAAAATCGACTTGACTGTAGCTGCCGCCGACTTCTCCAACTTGGAAGTACTCAGAGTCAACAATTCCCGTTCCTCGGGGTCACTCTCACTCCTCTGCAATTCCTCATTCTCATCCTCTCTTCGCATTCTCGACCTCGGCAACAGCGGAGTCGGTCGTGCCTTTTCTTCCATCATTAGCAAAGTCATCGATCCTTCTTTGGGGTATGCCCTCCTTACGTCACTCAACCTTGAAAACTGTGAACTTCCCATGCGATCTACCGACTTTCTGCCTTGGCTTCACCTATGCCCTCTCCTAGAGAGTCTCGTTCTCGCATCATCGGACCTCGATCCGAAATTCTTCGATGCCTTGATCAATTCACGACTCACTTATCAGTCATCTTCCCGATCCACCGAACAGACGGACCTGGAGAGAGAGGAGCTTCTCTCCAGTCTCGAATCGACCTCCCGTAATCTATCCGTGACTGTCCTCGGCCCCCCCTCTTCCGCATCAATTTCCTTGACCAAACCTCCTCAGCGTTCGACCCTACTTCTACCAAACCTGACCTATCTCGATCTTTCATACTGCCAAGAGCTAAGAGGAGCGGATATCTGTCGATTCGTCGCTCAGCGTCTCGCGGAATCGACGTTCAAACTCGAATCACGTGGCGCGGGTCAAGTCGTGCTCGAGGGTCGAGTATCGAGACTTGAGACGCTCATCATCGATGGATGTCCATTCGTGGACGAGGTAGCTGTCAAGTGGTTGGTGGAGAGGGTACCGAAGTTGAGCTGTCGGTTGGTTAGAGGGAAGAGACGGTGATGGCTTGGGGGTTTTTTTTTTTTTCTATTGAGTCGATTGTTTGATATTGATGGAATATTATCATTGCTGTATCGCTCTGATCGTGGTGATGGCGTCAAGGAAGGATCCTTCCCCTGCGGTTATGAAAAGGAATATATGGCGATGAGTTCAACGTCACCAAACGTAACGACCCCTCTCGAGTTGAAATCTCCGGTCCGACTGTCATCTCGAACGACGACGTCCAACGGCTGTCTCGTACCATTCGTCCATTCATTCCGAGTCATCAGAACAGACCGTCGTACCATGTCGACCATCACCACCCCGACAGATCCACCAAACGCGACTCCACCTCACTATACGCCCATCCGACAAGAGTCAACGCCAATCGATTACCACAGACTCCTCCCTTCTATCAAACAACCTTTGCCTCATCACAAGTTTGTCGGACTCTTGGCTTGTCAACGTGAGTTCATCTTTTAACGACCAACACGAATTTCCCATTAGGCCTTATCTTTTTCAAATCGATTCTGCTCATTCTAATCCCCCTCCCAAACTTGATTTCTCTATGATTTTTTTTGGCCTTAACGCGGATCGGAAACTGTATCCGATAGGTGATCCACTCCTTCAAGCTCTTCAAACGACCATCACATCCATCAACCCTTATGCTCCTCCTCCTCCTCCTTCAAAATCTAAATCTTCATCAAAACCGAACCTCAATAAACCTTCAACTTCCACCCCGACTCATCTCGTACCGGTCTCTCCTACAGGAAAACTCTTTGAAGTCGAGACGCTCGATAGCGTGTTGTTTCCTGAAGGAGGTGGTCAACCTAGTGATGAGGGTTCGTTCGTAAAGGTGAATGGGAAAGGCAATGATGATGAAGGAGGAGAACGAATCATGAGGGTTCAACACGTCATGAGGAGAGGATTGAGGGCCGTCCATTTCATTGAAGTTGAGGAGAAGGAAGGTAATCAACTCGAGGTTGGGGATCGAGTTGAGATGAGGGTCGATTGGGTGAGAAGGATGGATCATGTAAGTTTTTTTCTTTTTCTTTCTTTTATCGACTGCGGACTCTAGTTTTCTCTTAAATCCATCACCATTGTTATCTTAAAAAGTCTGACCCTACAAAACTGTTCAATTCACAAAAAAAAAAAACTTTTCTCCATCCCAAAAGATGACTCACCACACTGCTCAACACCTTTTATCAGCCCTTCTCCTCACCCTCCCTAACCCCATCGAGACCCTCTCGTGGTCTTTAACCCCCTCCCCTGGTCCTTGCTACATAGAGATTCCCCGAATCCCTACCATCCAAGAACTCTCCTCCATAGAAATTCAAGCTAACGATTTGATCCGACTCGGAACGAGGTGTTACGTCGAAGTCGATGATCGGTTCGAGGCTGATAAGAAGAAGGAGGAACAGGACTTGGCAGAGGGAAGGGTCAGTAAGAAAACCATCCCAAAGGATTACGAGGGAGGGGTGGTGAGGACGATTGTCGTTGAAGGCGTGGATCGAAATCCGTGAGTGTTCTCTTGATGTCGACACATGGTTCGAGGTTTTGGAAATCCCATGTTGAGGCCCTTTTTTTTTCTCCCTCTTTCTGTCTCCTCTTCCTTCCTCTATTTCCAATCCTATGTTCTTCTCGAATCCCAGCTGTTGCGGTACCCACACACCGTCACTCTCTCTCCTTCAGTCCCTTCACATCATCCCTCTCACGACCCCTCATTCCGCCACTCCCTCTCATCGTCGACTTCACTTTCTCACTTCAACTCGAATCCTAACTCACGCGACTTCCCTCAGTCAACTCATCGGTTCCACTACCTCAGCTTTCGGTCCAGGTGGTCTCAATCCAACCGACCTTCCATCGAGAGTCAGTCAGATCATCGATGGTCAGAGATCGTTGACGAAATCTTTAGCGAGTGTAAAGTCAGAACTGGCCGAGATGATTGGAGGTTCTATCTTGAGCAAGATCCTCGATGATGATGGTCATAGTAGAGGAGGGAAGAGCAAAAGATCGATTTACGTTCATCGAGAGAATTGCTCGGAAGCTACTTCTGGCGTTGACTTCCTGATCAACGTCGTCAACGTCGTCAACGAAGGATTGATCAGTCGTCAAAAGGAGTCATCGGATTGGTTGATCATCTTGTCATCCTCCGCAAGTGACACCGCTAATGTGAGTTTTCCTCACCATAATCATATAACAGGGAATTTTTTTCTTCTTCTTCCTGCTGTTTCTTTCCTCTTTCTCTCTGTCTCTCTCTCTCTCTCTCTCTTCCTCTGTAAACCTTTCTGAGCTCTCGAGAATCGGACAGCTTCAGTCTCATCCGCTTGTACTTGCTTCTGTTCATCGATCAAGAGCTGATAGAACTGACTTTAAACTCTCCTTCCCTCCCCTCCCTCTTCACAACATATATACATATCAAGGTACCCTCATCCCTTCTCCTCTCCGGTCCTCCAATGCTCGTTTCTCAATTCAGCGACGCCATCAAACGATCCGATCTGTTCTCGACCGACAATCGACTCAAAGGTGGAGGAGCAAAGGGTAGATTCCAAGCCAAAGTTGGAGGTCAACCTTTCGGGATCGGCGAAAAGGCTTGGATCGAAGCTTGGTTGGAAACGCTCGATTGAAAGAAGATTTCACGAAAAAAAAAACAAAAAAAAAGAGGCAAGAAAGAAGAGGGAAAGAAGAGAAAGGAAAGTAAAGTGGGATTGGGACCTTTTTTTTTTTCTTCTTTGTTCCTTCTTTTCGTTTCTTTTCCTTCTCACATCGTGCTTCAAGATCTCGATGAGTATGTGTTTTTTTTCTTCTTCTTTTTTCTCCAGGTGACCATCTCCTTTCCGATTCGAAACTCTGGGGTGTGAGAGAGAGGGAGAGAAAAGGAAAGAAAAGAAAAGAAGTACAACAACCCCAAACGCGCACTGAAAGTGAGGTGTTGTTGTTTGATGTTGTGACGAGTTATGCAAGCGCGATTTCACGAGAGAAGAAAACTCCTCCCTCCAAGGATGCGAGGCAAATTGGTTTCTTCGAGGGACAGGCAGAGAGAGATAGAGAGAGGAAGGAAGAATGGTATAGATTGAGCACGATTCGAGAGTCGAGGAGGGCGAGAGGTATCTTTGGATTGAGTCCGTTTCATGATGCGTATAAGAAGGAAAGAAAAGCGTCTTGAAAGACCAGGAGAGAGAGAGAGAGAGAGAGATGATGCAAAGCGAAACGGTGATGAATCAGATGGAAAGGGGACGGGAAGGGAAGATGAAGAAAGTGAGGAGAAGAGCAAAAAAAAAGAAGAAAAGGAAAAGAACCGGGTCAAGACAAAAGACGATGTAGACGATACAAGCGAGCAAGGTAGAAAGAAAAGAAACAGGGAAGATAAAGAAGAAGAAGAAGCCAGAGAGAGAGAGACACAGAGAGAGATGTCAAGATGGACGAGAACCAAATGGCGGGACCTCGATGGAAGTTTAGGAAGTGTTCAAAAGAAAAAAACCAAGTTCAAACTCTTCAATCTGTTGGTCGATGAGCCGCCTGGAAGAACCGACTTTCGGAACGATACACTGGGGAGGTGGGTGGGATTTGTCGCGGAAGACGAAAGCAGGAGGTCCATCAGAACATGGTCAAATCAGATTTATGGGCTTGAGAATGTCTCTGATGAAGGGAAAAAAAAGAGGGGGAGAGAGAGAGAAGAAAGACAGAAAAAAATGCTCACGCTGCTCTTTGAGCTGCTCAATCTCCCGTTGCATCGCTAGACAGATTGTCTTTTGATCGTTGGACTCTCTCTCAGCCTTTCGCTTGGCGATTTGGAGATCGTTCTCCGACCGTTGCTGAACGAAAGCAGAGTTTAGGGTTGATTTTTTTTTTGTCAGCCTTCCTTCATTCGAAACCTTCCGAGACGTCTTACTCAACAGAAACGTTAGTTCGTACCTGAACCTTGATCATCTCCCTCATTTCCTCTAACTTCTTCTCTCCTTCGTCCTTCCCTCTCCTCATACTCTCGTACCTTCGCTCGAGGTCGAGCAACTTTGCTTCAGGTGTGGCAAAGTTTCTCCTCACGCTACCGATGTCTGATCCTCCACTTCCGTTTGAGATGAATCTCGATCCTGGCGATCCCATGAACCTCGACGAGCCGTTCCCACCAAGTTCGGGCGTCGAAGGTTGATATGAGGAGCCAAAGCGGGAAAAAGTGGATGCCGTCCTGGCGGGCGTCAATGGGCTCGAAGCGGTAGGTGGAAGAGGAACCGTGGAGTTGACTCGAGGCGTCGTGGTTTCAAAGTCGATGACTTTGATGTTGGCGTCACGGAGTTGTTTCTCGAGCTGAGCCTAGAAGGATGCAGGGAGGACGAGCAGAAGATGAGAGGGAATCAGGATTTCGGTTGGGTAGCGAGAGAACGAGGGGAAGATAACTCACGTTACGTTGATCGATCAAAGAGATCTCGCTTCGCACTTTGGCCGATTCAGTCTGAGCCTCTTGCATCGCCGTCTCGGCCATCTGCAGTCGAAGACCCCTTCCATCAGCGATGGGTGCAAAGGAGGGGAAGAGGTTTGTGGTCAGGTACATCAATAGTTTTCGACTCACTTTTTGCTTCTCGTTAGCAGCGTTGACCTTGTCGTCTGCTGCTTTGACCATGATGTCACGTTGGTCGAGTTCTGATCGAAGATCGCGAAGAATTGACATCTGTCTGACGGCTTCAGCTCTAGCTTCTTCGAGCGAGCTCTCGATGCCAAGTTTCGCCTCTCGTAGATCGACTGGAGCAGACGATGAGGAACAAGACGACAGATAGAGGTAAGCTGGTGATATTAAGGGATAAAGTGAGACAACACTTGACATGACGAAGATGAGGACGGACCGAGACCCATCTCGAAGCGGTCCTTCTCTTTCTTCCAGGAGGAACCGGCAAAGATCTCGTCGTCGAGTCGGAACTGAAGACCTTCCTTCTCTGCTTTGAGGGTCCGATTGTCGCTCTTCAGCTCGGAGATCTTCTTGATGTGTGCTGCATTTTCAGCTATCAGTGGACGAGAGAAGACAGGTCCGCGTCAACCTTCTGCGTTATCCGTGATACCCGAGGACCGAGACTGTGTAGTCGTCACGTACATGTGGCGAGGGCAAGGGCTCCGTGGTAGCGCTCCTTCTTGAGATCATAGTCGAAACCTCGATCGGACAGGACTTTGGCATGGTACTCCTCGAGTTCTTCCTCAAGTCTTCTCTGGCGCTCGTTATCCTCATCCTAAGGTATCAAGTCATCGTCAGTACGTCAATACGTCAGTACACCTGAGGATTCAGATTCGAGAATGAATCAGTCGCGAAGACTTACCCGAAGATCTCTAAGCTCCTGCTCTCGAGATAGGACGAGTTCTTCAGCCTTAAGTCGTTCGGCCTCGGCGGCCTCAAATTTCCCAAAGCAGTCGTCGTACTTTCTCTTGAGCGCTTCAATGGTGGCGTGAAGTTCTATGTGAGAGATCGAGAGGAGTCAGGGTTGGAGTGAAACGAATTCAAAAGGCAAGTACACGTAAGGTAAACAAGAACGTACGCTGAGCTTCTGATCCACTAAGCGTCGGCGAACTGGGCGGACGGGCTGGAGATAGATGAGTAAGTAACTTTGTCAGACATCAAGAGGAACGCCAGTGTCGCAGTCAACGATGAACAAAAACATACCTCCAATCGAGCGATTACTATCTGACCGGTTTCTTAAGGATGCAACTTCTGCCTCCAATCTTCTCTTCTCCATCCCAAACTCTGAGATCTGCCTCCTCGCCTCGACGAGTTCCCGATCCGAAGATGACGACGAAGATGACCGGCCGTTGAGTTTCGCATCAGTCAGAGGCGATACACCACCGCCTCCTACTTGAGACATCAACAAGCTCTTCGCCTGGCTTGAGATACCCGATTGAAGATTCTCGTTGCCGACTTGTAGTTCTTTGAGTAGTTTGAGTCTCGCTCTCTCCTCTGCTGCCTTGATCTCGACCTCCCGCGTTCGGTTTGCCGCTCGTTCCCTCTCACCATGTCGAGAAAGTTCCTCAGCGTCTCGTGCCTTGAATTTCTCGAGCGTCTTGACGTGGACCCGAAGCGACTGAAGCTCGAGCTTCGTGTCGGCAAGTTGACGATCTGTCAGTCGCTTGGCGGCCTCAAGGACGTGAACGTGTTCGACGATCGTCTTGTTTTCCCTTGAACGAAGCAGTCGGACTTCCGAATCGATGGCGTCAAAGTCTCCGACGATCTTGTTGAGTTCTCGATCCGTCTTGGTGAGTCGATCTTGAAGGAAGGCGATTTCCGAGTCTCGCTTGAGCTGTTCGTCCTCGAGCCTTAGTCTCTGTTGGTTTTCGCTTTCGAGTCGTCGCTTAAGGTCCGACATCTGTCCAGCCCAGGCGCCCTTTTCGCGCTCGATGATGAGGGTTGCCTCTTCGTAATCTTGGAGCTTTTTCTGAGCCTTGGCGAGCTGGCGTTCAGCAGTCTAGGAAGGCGAGTAAAGAGAGAAGAAAGCAGATGGACTCAGTGAACAGACAGGCAGGTAGCCGAGTTCGATTAGCTCCATCGCTCACTCACCTCTTTGGATTTCCTCGTCTCGGTCAGAGAAGCGTCGGCGTCGATCAATCTCGATCGGATCGATTGAAGTTCCGATTCGGCACCATGCCTGGCATTTTCCGTCTCGGTCAAGGCAGCCTCGGTTTCGGCTAGTCTCGATGATTGCAACCCCAATGTCGATTGAAGCTCGTCGTGCGACTTGGACAGTCGATCGTGGTCCCTTCTAGCATGCTCGAGTTCGAGAGACATCTTGCTCGTCGCTTCAGAAGCCGATCTTGAGACTTGAGCGATACCAGTCTCGAGTTTGACAACCTCGCTTCGAAGAGACGAGATTTCCTGATCCTTGCTTCGCTCGACTTCGGATCGTCGAGTTTCCTCGTTACCCATAGCTCGTCGAAGTTCGTCTAACTCGTTCTCGAGACCGGCTCGAGCCTGGGTCTCTCGCTCGACAAGCTCTTGCTGAGAAGCCAAGTCGCGAAGGTGTGATTGAATCTTGACGTCCAGCTCAGCGTTGACCTGTTCGAGTGAGCGACGCTCAGCTGTCGAGGATGCGATGTCCGTTTGTAGTCTAGAGACATCGCCGTCTTTCTTGGATAAACGTGACTCGCAGTCGGTGAGGTTTCGGATGACTTCGGCGAGACGATCCTTGATGACGACCGCCTCCTTTTCTAGAGAACCCATGCGTTCCTGCTCGGAGTTCCTATTAGCGGGCAGGGGAAACCATGGGAGGCAGTTCAGCATGCGGAGATCTTGTCACACCTGTGCTGGTGGCCGGTTGCTTACCTCTGTTTCTGTTCGCTGTCCTTCGAGGCAGCCAAATCCCCCTCGAGGGAAGAAACCCTCTGCTTCGACTTGGCAAGATCTTCGTCGCTATCCCTCAATCTCCTCTCGAGTTCCGCAACCTTTTCGAGCAAACGGTCCCTCTCGTTCTCTAATCGATGGACGTTCTCTGACCTGACCTTGACGTCATCCATCAGACTTTTCTCCCTCTCCCTCAATCTCTCCTTCTCTAACTCGAGGTCCTCGACGGCTCCCGCCAGATCGTCGTACTCGGTCTTGGAGACCTTGACCCTCGCGTCGGCCGCGGTCTGAGCTTGCATCGCACGCTCGAGCTGGTCTGCGATGACGTCGATATCGGCCTTGAGGTCGTTGACTTCCTGTTGAGCTTGTAGGACGGTCCTCTCGTGAATAGCGGCTTCAGACATCCGAATCTTGCGCTCGGCTTCGAGATCGGCTTCGATGTCCTTCTTGTCGGCTTCGAGCTGGATCCTGAGGCTCTCTAGGGCAGCTCGTTCCTTCTCCTCGCGTTCCGCTCTTTCTTGAGCGAACAGCAATTCAGCGTTCTTCCGCTGGAGTTCGAGATCGTTTCGCGTGGCGGCGAGTAAAGGTTGGACGGTCGTGAAGAGTTGCCACCAAGGCCACTCGCGAAGCTCGTTGTAGATCCTAGCGTTCCTCTGAATCGTTCGAACGGCTTGGTCTCGGTTGAGAATCTTGAGGAGCTGTCGGCGAGCGGTGAATCGTCGAACCGAGGCTTGGAACCGGGAGACTAGGTCAAACAGATGGGCGTCCAATCGCTCCTGAACGTCGGCAAGGACGCCGACTTTGAAGAAAACCTTGGTCGTGCCCAACTTGACGAGGTCCTTGTCGAGTTCTAGTGCATCGATCATCGCCTGGCATGCTACTCTACCATCAACATAGCCCCGGCCAAAGGCGTCAGGTGTCAGAATCTCGTATCGTTGTTTGAATTCGGCGAATGGCAGTCGATTGGGGTAACCTCGACGGGCGATCCTGATTCCCTCGAGGACACCGTTGCATCGCAGCTGGTCGAGCACGAGCGGGGCGTCGATTTTGCCGGGTTGCTTGAATCGATTCGGGACGATGCATCGGACAAAATGAGGTTCTGTCGAATCGAGTTGAACCATGAGCTTGGTAAGTTGCTCTTGGTGACGCTGGGCCACGGTTCGGAATGCTCCCGACTTAACACGACGACCACTGGTGTCCGAGACGACTTGAACGGCGTACTCTGAGAAGAGAGAGGCGACGAATTTGTTGGTCGAACCGGCAAGGACAGAGGTGATGTTGGAGTTGAGCGGGTCCTTGTTCTTGTCGAGCCACCCTTCGGTCCGGTACTCGACCTTTCCGGCGTAGTGCTGGACGGTGAAACCTTGAGTGAAGCGGATCGTGCCGTACTTTGAAGATCCCCCCACTGGCGGTTCTCGAGCATCGGGTCGGGGAAGCCACAACTGATTGAGCTTGTTGAGGAAAGTCGTATCGGAAGCTGCGGGCATGATGCACTCTTCGTCGAGGCAGGAGAGAATACCGATTGGAGACCGGGCGGAACCTTCAATGAGCTCGATCGTCGATTGAAGATCCTGACCAAAGTCCATGTAAGACCATTCAATCTCTTCCCGAGCGTACTCTTGCTGCTCGAGGACGAACATATGGTGGTTGAAGAACTAGTCAAGAAGATTCGACGTGTACCATATCGACGGTCAGTCTTGGCATTGCATACCTGCAAGATCAAGTAGAGCGATCTCACCTGCTGAAGTTTTTCATTGGTATAGTTGATACCGAGCTGCTCGAAGGAGTTGATCTGAAGAGTAATGGAAGAGCGTCAGAATGTGCAGCAGGCGTTGAGCTAGCCGAGTGAGAAATGATTTCACCTCAAAGATTTCGAATCCAGCGATATCGAGGACTCCGATGAATGGACCTCCTTCCTTTGGTCTGTCCAAAGCTCGGTTGACCATATCGACGACGGATCCGAAAGTCTTCTCGTACATCGTTTTGCACAGACTCGCAATCTCATCGGCCGCCTGCTGTTTCGTCCTCGCCTGAACGACGGTCTCCCTACCAGCCTTGACCTTCGGCCTCAGGACAGCTTGAGTGAAGGCAGCGGGAGGAAGGCCCAGGAGATGGCAGGCACGCTCGACCTGGGAGGGTTGAGGGATCTGAGCTTGTGACGATCGATCCGCGGTCAGAGCGATGTTGCCGAGATGAAGGATGGCGGCGACTATTCGGAGGAGGTCGAGTTGTTCTCTATCTGGGGAGAAGCCGACCACGTCCAGCGCACTCTGTCGAAGCGGGGGAGTTGATCAGTTCGGTCGACTTACTGCATGACCGACAGCATGAAATGTAGCTCACCCTGAGACCTCTCCACTCCTGCAGATCGTCCACACCATCGACTTCTTTGGCCGATTTGTTCAGGTACTCGAATCCATCAACGTTTCCGTCGAGAAGCAGCTGTTCCCTCAGTGCTCTGCCCTCGTCATTGTTCTGACGACACGCGGCGAGAAGCTGATAGAAGACGTGGAAACTTCTCTCGCCTGGGCTTCTAAAGGCCACTCTTGGCTTTTCTAGCAGGTACCAATTGATGTTGGCTCCCGCGATGGCTCCATGGGACGTGAAAAAGATTCTCACGAACTTGCCCTAAGGGAAAATGCCGCATGAGGTTTGGTTCTGATCTCAGCCTGACGCCACGGACATGATATGGCAAGGTACTCCGAGCTCGCATGGGTTACGTACGAATCTTGACGAGTTGTCGTTTCTCATGGTCTTTGCGTTTCCGAGCGCTTCCAAGATGGGGTTCGTCTGCAGAATCTGTTGTTCAAGTACGCCCTTGCCCGGCGATGGGGCTGGCGAGGAAGCAAGTTGGGATGAGGCAATTCGGAGGGAAGGGTTACGTTGGAGGAAAGCTGAGGCGTTTTTGAGGTCGTGTGACGAGGATGAACCGAAGATGGAGTCGGTTGCGATAGCGGCAAGGTATTGGATGACCTTTTTGGTGTTCTCGGTCTTTCCTGCACCAGATTCTCCGCTATCGAGATACAAAAGCCCACCCAAGCTTACGTTAGATGCGAAGACCGGACTAGGAGCATGAAACATGAAGAACGGACGTACGTGATGAGGACACTCTGACTTTCCTTGCCTTCCCTCATGTTCATCCATGCTCTCTCGGCGATGGCGAAGATGTGAGGTTCGTTTTCTTCTCGGCGACGATTGCGATACTTGTCGATGTGGGATTGAGAGTAGATGGGCAGCGACCGATAGGGATTCACAGCGACGAGGAAGATACCTAGGTACAACGGAACGGCAAGCGGGATGAATCAGACCGCGTTGGACGGTCGGAGGACGAGTCAGAAGCGGTTTCAGCGTACTCACTAGAATAAGTCTAGGAAAGGACGGATGACCAAAAAGTCAGCATGCACAGTCATCTCGCGACTCGAACGCTCGGACCGTTTGATCGTCCACTTCGGCGATGTCCTCTAGGGATGCACTCACATAGATGAGTCCTGCGGTGTACCTCTGCCTGAGATTATGCACAACACTTGCTTCGTTCAGGTACGTCAGATCGGCGATATCGGACGCCTTGTCAAACCTCGGGGGGTTCATGTCGGAGAGTTGATTCAATGGCACAGTCACGACCTGCGCGACCCGCGACCCAATCGAAGCAATACACACATAACACGGCAGATTGAATCAGCTCATCGAAAAGGTCGAGTTAGTGGACGGGCCCTCCCTCTTTAGGACCAGGTTCCCCTGAGACGACGTACGTACCTGGCCGTTATCCTTGAGCGTAACAGCTCTCTGATCATCTGCCATCTCCTTGCTAATCCAACCCCCAATGTATCCTTCTTGATCATCTGGTATCCAAACCCATCTAAGAAGAATCGAGGCAAGGCAGGGAGGTAGGGTAAGCCAACACGAAACGGGTGGAATGTCAGGCTCGAGTAAGCCCTCTCGCGAGCGGTCGTTCAAGGGGATAGATTCCTACTTCTTTGCGATCTGGATTGGAGAGATAACCAAGGTGTCGTTGAGCGTTCGGACCTCGAGGAGTGAGAGACAAGGGTCCAACGGTGGAGAGAGGGAGGGATCCAAACTCACAAACTCAGCATCTCCTCTGTCGCGCGTCAAGGGAGCCATGTGAGCTCTCGGGAGGTGTTGTTTGCTTGTATGTGGTCGATGATGAGAATAATTGATGGGGGTAGAGGGCTGTCGATGGAAGAATGACGAGGGTGGAGAGGATAGGGGTTGTTGATCTAACCCTGGGGGTCGAAGTAGAAGGGAGGAGTTTGGGTGTGTGACGCGACTGATTTGGGGAGTCTTTTTATTATTATTATTATTTAAAAAATCCCGTTTCGCTCACACACTGATTCTCTTCTAATCATCGGTATCATAATATACATAATCACCCTACTCTCCTCCTTCGTCCACATCCGGAGCGCTTTCGAGATTCTCCTCAAACGCCGTCAATCCGAGAGCATTCTCGCTACTCCCGCTTCGTCTACGATGATGACTGATCGTCGTCCCACCTCCTGCCAGACTCAGGGGTTTCGTCGCCACCGGTGATCCACCTATCACGAGAGCTGGAAGACTCGTGAAGCTGCCCGCGCCCCAAGACTTTGAGTTTGCCCTCGTTCGATTGGCCATGACCGTGGCGTTTCGCGCGGTCGTCGAGGAAGCTAGGGACAATGACACGGTTGTGGGAGAAGGGATCAACGAGAATGGATCCGTAGCGTACGACCTTGGGTTACGCTGAGAGGGGGTGGCGAAGGAAAGCATAGGTGACTTTGGGGAAGACGGAGAAGGATGAGAGGAGGAGGACTGAGAAGGTGAGAGGAATGGGTCGTGCGAGTGTTGATTCCGTGGCTTGAGTGAAGATTTGGTGGGATTTAAAGGAGAGCTTTGTCTAGAGGTGCTGATAGGTTGTGGGGTATGTAGCGTGGTGTAAGCTGGCTGGGCAGGTGCCTTGACTCGGACCGCGATCGCGTCTTTTTCGTCTTCGACTCCGTCTATGGTCTCGCTCCACATTTCGTTTTCTCCTGTCCTACTCAGTGCTCCGACAGCCCATCCTAGTGCCCTCACCCAAACGCCTGCAAGGAACCGACCGATCATTCCTAGGATGGTCGCACCTGGGATCAAGCCCTCGAGAACATCGCGTAAATCCCAGTGATCTCGATGGAACACGACTCGCCCTTCAGAATTGAACGAAAGAACGCTCAGCATCCTCAGGTGGAAATGAAGAGGTCCGAGGAGGGGGTGTGAAGTCTGAGCCAGAGATGGCGGCGGCGGAGGGAAGAGTGAAGGAAGGAGGGAGATGTGGAGTCGATGGTCGAGCACACCGACATGGCAGCCGTCTATACTCCATGCGGAAGAAAGGAAGATATCAGCTGCGAGACAAACAAACGCTGGAATGAGACGAAACCATGCCTTACCAAAGGACTCGCTTTGGGCCAAGCTGTCGGCGATCTCAGACCAGACCTCTGCGACCTTGAAGCGCCGGTGATTTCGTTTATCGCTCTTGTCCTCAAGTGGATTCCTAGCAGCCAAACCAGCCATCCGTTTGACCCTTCTGACGATCCTTCCTGGTGACGGGATCAGGGAAGGAAGTTGGAAAGACAGGGAGGAGCAGTATCGGGAGAGCAGAAAGGCATCGGTGATGGCTGGACGCGACGAGTACGTCATGAGAGGGTTTTCATAGACTGCGATGGGGAACACACGAGTAACACGGTATGAGACCGAGCCATGTTGTCAGCGAGACAGATATTTGGTCGGATCGAGCTCCAGGCGAAAAAAAGGATTGAACGGACCTGCATCGATCTCATAGCAGCTGTCAACGACATCTCTCACGTCTGACGAGGAAGGCTGGTAGGTGAGGTGGATCTCGTCTCCAACGCCTCCGTAGAGTGTCTACGGGTGGTTTGAGGAAGAGGTGAAATTTGATGAGCGTTTGAGAGTGAGACCGTTGAGGGGTCGGATGGAAACGTACTTGATGAACTTGGAAGAGAGCGTCTAAGTGTTGACCTGGTTCGGATGATGTGTCGGTGTGGTAAAGTTGGTGATTGATCGGTTCCGACATGTCAGTTGTGGATTGGTGGAAGGTATGGTAGGAATAGGGAGATAGATGTTCCCTTGATCTCGCCTGAGGTGACGCAAGGGGAAGGGAAGGGAGGTAAGGCTTGGGTAAGGGTGACGTGTTATCTTTACGAAACATCTCGACGACCCTGACCCCTCGAGTGTCCTTCCTCAACCCCGCGATGTCGTTCGACAGCCTCCTCACCACCATTGATCTCTTGTCAGCCATGTATCCTCTCCCGAACGAGTTCACCCTTTCCGATCCCTCACAATCCTTTCTCGATCACATCAATTCGACCCATCAGAACGACAAAGCACCACCCGACTCCATAGAGCTCACTATCTCCATCCAACTCGATGATGACCATACCCTCCAACTTCGTGTCGAGTTCCCGATCCCTAAACCGACCGAATCAATCGACTCGACCGAGCGAACATCTACCATCCGACCAAGTCTCACGCTCGTCCAACCTGCCTGGCTGACTTTGTCTGAATTCACCTCTCTCCAAACTACCCTCGGACATAACGACCAGGATAATTGCCGGGCGATAACCACTGATGTGAAGGCCAACATCGATCGAGGTGGTGGAGGTGGAGTCGATGAAGATGATCCAATTCAACCGATCCTCGACCTCGTTGAAAAAATCAGAGTCGAAGCTCCTAGATTTATCCATCCTCCATCTACGACGACGTCGAATCACTCCACGACATTACCAATCAAAGGTTCGGAGAGAAGAGATCCAGAAGAAATCGAGATGGTCCGAAAGGAAGATCTGATTATCTGCGTCTCCAAAATGCATCGTCCGTTTTAAAACCCACTTCTTTCAAGATCTTTGTTTCTCCTCCCCCCCCCCCTCTCTCTCTCTCTCTATGTCACCGCCTGGATCTTCTGTTTTGTACCTCACCTCGACAAAAGAAAGAACTGACTTGATCATGAAAATCAACAATCATTTCCCACCAAGATATCGTCAATCAACCGAAACTTCGCAAATTGAAAGCTCTAGCTGTCGCCCATGGTGCATCAGGCTACGTCAAGTCGGGTCGACCTGGCATCATGGTAAGCATTACATGAGCCAAGGGAAGATGAGAGAGAGCGAGAGAGATCTAAACCCCTTCCCTCTCTTCCTCTCTTTGACCCCCTCTTCACCCCCTCTTCCCAACTCCCTGTCTCGTCCGGCCGGATCTTGACCTTGTCACTAAATTCCAATGCAACCATTGCCCTCCTCTCACTTTCCGTTTCTCTCTCTCTCCCAGCTCTACGAACTCGACTCAATCTCTCATCTCTCTAAATTCCTCGAAGACGTCCGAGGGTTGAAGTACATGGAGTTTCATCATCAGACATCTTCACCTGTAGTCTCCTCGTCTACAACCACAATCACGAACCATGACCCAAGCTCGACATATCCCACCAAGGGCAGCAAGGACGACGCGATCATCAAGAGACTAACGGATGGTAGACCTGGATTGGTCGAAGTCGAGGAGACAAAGGCGCTCATCGAAGCCGCTGAGAGGGTTGGGAGAAAGGATTGGTTGAGGGAAACCTTGGGGATGAGTGGTGGTGGTGGTGGTGGGAAGGGATGATGTATGTTTTTTTTTTCTTCTTCTTGCAGTAGGAATCAAAACATGCAAATGGAAAATGGATTCCGATTGTAAGGGGGAAACAAAAGGGTAGAAAGAAGACTCCCAAGTACCTTGTTTCATCGCAGGCAACCAAACGGAAGAGGTTTGGAAAGGGGTCCAATCGAGAAGG
>BCKM01000003.1:983853-1023739 GCA_039545415.1 Udeniomyces megalosporus | reverse complement strand
GGGACAGATTTTTCTCCAAAACAGGAGAAACGGAAATCATCCAAACGAGACCTCGAGGAAGACAAAGAAGGGTGGAAGAGTAAGAGCTTTAGATCCAACTTTATAGAAACAAGATGTGAGAAGAGATCTTGCTCCTTCAAACGTGGAGCCTCTTGTGTTTATCTAGCAACGCGGCGCTTTCAGTGGACTGAAAGGCCTACAAGAAACCAACTTGGAAGGATTGGAAACCTTAAAAGATGATGACTTTAGTTGCGATATTTGTTATGGAGGGGAAGGAGAGTGAAAGGAGAGAGAGGAAGGGAATCAAGGTGATAGGTAATCGGTGAGGAGCAGAGAAGAAGAAGAGTGAAACGTGATGAGATCGACACATGAAGACCGAAGAGAGGGGGGAAGAAGGGGTTGATCGATGTATTGGAGAATGTGGTCAGCAGTTTCCCAGCTCCCAAGACTAGACCTCTCTCCCATCGCACGACCTTGTGTCGTTCTGATCAGCTCTTGACAAACACCATCCAAGTTCGTTTCGGTCCAAGAAAAGGTCATAGCGTATATGCCCCTTTCTCGAAAGAAAAAAGACCAGCAACGTCCCAATCTCTTTGTTTTCCCTTCAAGTACAACTGTTTCCAGATGATTTGACGAGATCCGTGGGTTCTCTCTCTAGCAGGGGTGGAAAGAAAGCAATCAAGAAAGAAGCTTAGTTCTTCTTGGCCTTGAGGCCGCCCTTGGGGATCTCGACAACGTTGAGACCTATTATGAAAAGGAGAGGGAGGGAAAGCATCGAGGCGGATGATTGGATATAAGCTTGTGCATCTTCTTTCTAGTTCCAGACTGGCGGTGTGAGGTGAAAAACAAAACTTCATAGGGAGAGGGACGAACCGGGAGGGAGAGACTGCTTGAGCTTCTCAGCCTTCTCGGGGTCGGCGATGGAGAGGGTGTAGAGGTATCGAGAGCATCGGATCTTGAACCTATTGAGCGAAGATGTTGGGTACGACGGGTGAGATGGTAAATCCCCTACGAGATACATGGGACATCAACTGCCGCAAAAGGAAAGTTGCGACGCACTTGGTCACCTCAGGGGTCTTGGACTTGGAAGACTTGGAAACGGTCTTCTTGATCCTGGCAGCTGTTTCAGCCGAGAGCAAGAGCAAGAAGGATGATGATGACGTGAAGAGGGAGCGATTTGGGGGTGAGAGGACCGAGGGAAGCAAAGAGTTGAAAGATCGCAAAATGAGCCAAACGGGTCTTGCTGTTCCGAGGGCGGAGTGTGTTGAGAAGAGACGTACACGAAGCATCCTTTCGCCTGGCGATGGTGAGGAACTCCTTGATGTCGCTGATCTCTTTGGGCTAAGACGAAGCAAAGAAAGAAGCAAGAGGAGAGGATGAGCGCAAGATTCGAGGGCGAATAAATGACTGGCGGTCGGTGAGGACGGTTTATGCGAGTCTGGTTGGGGTGGATAGATGTCTGGGTTTGGGTTTGCTGATCAAGTTTTGAATATGATGTTGCCCCAGGGTGGGGGCGAACGTAGGGAGTGAGCGGGTGGCCCCCTCTCGATCTTGGTACAAGAGAAAGCTCTTGTCCAAACGAGGGACGCGCTACTCAAGCCCTCCCTTGTATCGAAGCGGCCCTCTACTCTCCTGCCTTATCGGCAGCCTCGACTGGGACATGGCAAGCGAGGGCGTCGAGTTTTGGTTTGATGATATGGGAGTGAGAAAGATGGTTCGGTTTGGAAGGAAAGCGTCGGGGGGAGTCGGCTCTTGTCAAGGGCTGATTGATTTGGAGTCGTTTTTGGCTCTTTGTTGGTGTTCAAGAGGTAGGAGGGCTAGGAGGCCAAAGTCTGAGATGTAGGGATTCACCATTTTGGGAGAGGGATCGAAGGGGCGGAAGACGAGTCGAACCAAAGGAGGAGAAGGCGACTTTCCCTCGAAAGTTTCTCCCCCTCTCCCCCCCCCCTCCGTCCCGAAATTCGATAACGGTGAGTAGCCTCCCTCCCCTCCCCCCCAGTCCTTCCTCTTCGGCACCAATCTCATGCGACTAAAAACATCTACCACGATAAAATATCAACCTAATTCATCCAAAATCAATACAGCCGACCAAACATATCAAAATCCCCCCAAACAAACCGACATCGTTCCCACTCACTTTATTCCCATTTTTCCCGCTTTGAATCCACACTCGACCTCCGCTCCCTCCTTGCCTGTCTCCTACCTCCCGCCTTCCCTCGCCGCATGCTCCTTCCTACACTCGGTGTCATCCGTCATCGCTCTCTTCCTTCAATCTCCCACACAAGTCTCCTTCCATCAAGCTACCAAATCACCCCAACTTCTCTTCACCTCGGACCGTCTTCCATTCGTCCGACATCTGCTTCTTTCCTCGCTTCTTCCTCTTCCTTACGTCATCCAAACTACCCATCAACCTCTGCCATATCTCAATCACATCAACCACAACGACGTACCCTTCATTCTACCCCTCAAACGAGATCTAATCTCGTCATCCAACCAAGTCAATACGAACAGATCGTATCTGTAGCTCAAGCTCGCGTCAAGGAGTATGAAACCCTAAGTTCCGAGGTGGGTAAAAAAAGAAGAAGAAGAAGAAGAAGAAGAAGAAGAAGAAGAAGAAAAAACTTTGAACATCGAAAGCTTTTTAATTCATCCTCCATCCTCCCCGATATATATCAATCAATAAATGAAAACCTTGTCAACCGGGAACTTTTCTTTTTGTTAGATAGGGGATCCTTCTCAATCTCAATCTCAACAGATCAAGAATGCAGTGAGGTTGAAAACTTTAGAACCGGTCAATCAAGCCTACACTGAACTCATCCAAGTCAAGGCAGTAAGTTTTTGATGGATAGGTGTCTTCTTCTTCTTCTTTCTCTCTTCTCTCTCTCTCTCTTCTTTCCTTTCCTTTCCTTTCCTTTCCATCCTCAGCAAATCGTCTTTTGCTCCTACCATTAAAATCGAACTTTCCATTTTTATTTTATTTTTTCACTTACAGTCCATCGCAGAATCCTTGCCTCTTCTCAAAGACGCCGATCCATCGTTACGAGAATTAGCCAACGAAGAAATCTCACAACTTCAATCCACACTCATCCAACTCTGTTCTCGTACACTCCCAACTCTTCTCTTACCACCGATCCCATCTGCTTCCCTTGGCTGTATCGTCGAACTCAAAGCTGGCATGGGTGGATTGGAAGGTGCACTCTTCACGGGTGAACTTAAGTCAATGTACACAAGGTTCTGTCAAGATCGAGGTTGGAACGTTTCGGTCATCAGTGAAAGTTTACCTGATGATGGAGCTCATGGGAAATCTGGCGTGACTCATGTCAGTTTGGAGATCAAAGGAGAGGGAGCTTATGGTATGCTCAGGTGGGAGGGAGGCGTTCATTGCGTCATTCGAGTACCAGCGACGGAATCCAAAGGAAGGGTTCACACTAGTACCTCAGCCATGGTCGTAAGTCAAGTCTTCCTCTCTCGAATCAAAAGGAAGGAGGAGGGGGAGGAGGAGAAGAAGAAGAAACTAGTGACGCGTTTCGTTCCGGATCAACTCGATTTTTTTCGGAGGCGGAACTTAACTGAACTCTTTTCGTGTCGGTTTTTTTCTTCTTCTTTTTTTTTCCTCGTTCCTTGTGATCGGGGAGGGGGTTTTGGTCTGCTTCTTCTTCTTCTTCTTCGAATAGGTCCTTCCTGTAGCTGACAACCCGGACGTCGAAGATCTCTCATTCGTCGACGAGAAGGAAACTAAGATTGAATTTATGAGAGCTGGAGGAGCAGGTGGACAGGTGATTTCTTTTTGCATTCCGTTCTGGCAAAAAAAAAAAAAAAAAAACGCTTCAGCCCTTTTTTTTCTTCTTCTTCTTTCTCTCTCTCATTGACTAATTTCCTGTATGCTCCTATCTTCGTTCTTCTTCTTCTTTTCTCCCAGCACGTCAACAAAACCGAATCAGCCGTTCGTCTAACCCACATCCCAACAGGAATCCAAGTCTCGATGCAAGATTCACGATCTCAACATCAAAATCGGGAAAAGGCATGGACGGTCCTTAGGGGAAGGTTGTACGCTCATAGAGTGGCCAAAAGGAGGGAAGAGAATCAGGCAAAGAGGAAAAGTCAAACACCCGGAACGAACTCGGGTGATAAGATTAGGACGTTTAGAATCCCTAGCGTATGTTCCTTCCCCCCCCCCCCCCCCCCCCCCCCCCCCCCCCCCTCTTTGCCTTTTTCTTCTTCCTCTTCTTCTGGTCGAGTCTCTTTGTCTCCTACCTGATCGCTCATAGTTTCGTTGTCCTCCCTCTCCTCGTCCCCACTGCCCCTCACTTTTCATCCTTTTCTATTCGTAGGACCGGGTAACAGATCATCGTGTACCAGTAACATTCAGCAACCTTCCCACAATCCTATCCGGCGAGAATCTCGGGATGCTCATCGAGGCGACTCAAGAGTACTTCCTATCACTTCGATTACAGAGGCTATTGGAGGGCGACGATAGTGATGAATAAACAAATGAGTCCAAGGAGTCAACTCGGTCATGATTAATTGTGTTCGGCTCAGAAGAGGCAGGGGGAAAAAAAAAATGAACAGAGGGGACAACATCCTTTGATAACAGTACAAGCGTGTTGGCAGGATTACGAAGATGGAGACGAGATTGAGACGAGAGTACGAGCGACGATCAAACATGGAAGAAAGATTAACGTTTCAAGAAAGATCGAGTTGAACGATGGTAAGATGCGAAGAAGGGGAAGATCTGAGACAAGAGGGGAGGGGAGACTAAACACTGAAAGCTGGAGTGAAGATGAGGTCAAGATGGGTTTATGAGTAGTGTAGATGGGGCCGGATCGTGAACGGACAGAAATGCAGGGTTAGATCGAAGTTGTATTTTTTCGCCGAAAATCATAGAGGGGATGAGTAAGCAGGTCGATTAGAAGGAAACAGGGAAAGAGGAGAAGAAAAAAGGCAGATGACAAGAGAACCCTATTCTACTCCTCCTCCCGCCAATTTCTCAAGGCCAACAAGTTCCTCTTGATTCATCCCACTGACTCCACCTCCTTGTCCATTAGTTCCTCCTCTGGTTCCCCCAACAGATGAAGCTCCCGCTAGGCCAAGCATACTCCATCCGCCCAGCCAACGAGCGACTTCGGAAGGATTAGGATGGACAGTCTCGACGAGATGATGAGTTATACGGGCGTCGATTGGAGAAAAGGTGTAGAGGTTGCCTAGTTGGTTTGTAAGGAAGATAGAGTGGAAAGAAAGGAGAGTCAGGGGGGAGACGACAAGGATAGAAGGATACGTTTGGTGCTGCAGGCTCATGACAACGTCCGAGTTGCCACCAAGTGAAGATCTGCTTATAGTTTTTTCGGGGAAGAACTTACTGATAGTCCATTCTCGATCATGACCTTGACCACCTCCCAACAAACCTCCTTCAACTGGCAGAGGCAACCTCAACCTTCCTCCAACTCGCACCATGACCCTCACTTTGCGATCCAATCTACCCCTTGCGATGGCTCCTCCCCCTGCTTTGATCGGCGATTCTCCGTTCTCCACCCCCGAGCACCTCCCTCTCTGTCCACTCTGTGCCTTTCTTGCATCTGCTACCTGGTTTGGGTCTACAGTATCTTGACCTTCCTCATCAATTCCACCTTCTCTTGGTGGTAGAACGACTACCCTCTCCACCCTAACCCAAGGTTCTCCTAGGATCATGCTCAAGCTTGCTCGAGCGCCGCCGAAGAAAATCGCGTAAGCACGAAGACTGGGGAGATGGATCCCACCTGGGAGAGGGGACAATGGGGGCGGAAGAGTTAGGGTGATGGAGGGGTCGTAGATAGTCGTTGGCCAGGTTGGCGAGGAAGAAGAGGAGTGGGAATGAGGGCTAAAGAATGAGGGCAAGGTGTGATGAAGGTGAGCGATGGTGAGGTAGAAGTGGGATAGCCAAGCTGAATCGGAAAGAGGTTCGTTAGATGAATCGGGTCGCGGCGACGGCGAAGATGACGGTGATGACGTCGACGAAGGCGAGGTTGCGAGAGAGATTGAGGATGATGTTGACGGCAAAGATGAACTTGCAGGAAGAAACGCCTGATGGTGATTCGACAGATAGGTGAGAGGTGAATCGAGGGAAGGCGATGATGATGGCGGATGGATCGAGCGATCGCGTAAGTCGCCCGGGAGGTCAACTGGCGAAAGATACGATGGCAGCCGGTTCAGCTGAGAAAGGATAGCATGCGGGCACGTTGGAGTCGGGTTGGAAGGTTGATGAAGAAGTCTAAAGGAGAGCTCATGATTGGTTGGAGCAGATCCCGGATTGAGTCGCCTGGGACTTAGCGGAGTGGTGATGAGTGGGAAGAGAGCGTTGACATGTTGAGGGAGAGCAGAGTGTATCCTCGAGATCAGGGTCTGCTGCATGATCAGATGTGAGGGACGTTGGACGTCGGGGACCAACCGAGGGGGAAACGAGGGGATTGGCTGACGTCTCACAATTCACGTGCTCACTCGACGTCCCGATGGACTCTCGATGACCGTCAAGCCTTGCGCTAGAGTCCAGAGATGAATATGTACCGGAGAGAGAAAACTGAGACATTTATGAAAAGAAGCCAGCCAGGAAAGAAAGAAGAAAGAAAGAAAATGTTTGATGATCAAAAGCGAATTAATATGAAAAGAAGTAAGGCGAAAGAAGATAGATGCAAGAGAAGTAGCTAGAGACGTTTCGTCATGAATGACCTCAATAAACAAGAGCGGGTGAATCCATCATTTGTGACGGATCGAGACGCCAAGCAGTTTGACCTCCTCGGATGCAGCGTCAGGGAGGTGGGAGGATGAAGGGTTCTGCAGGTGTACATGTCGAAGCGCGAGGCGATTGTCAGTCTCCCGAGTTGAGGGACTGATACATGGCGAGACCGGACCGTAAGAACGCGACGAACCTTCTTTCTTCCGAACAGCTTTCCGAATGGAGTCTTGGCTCGAGACTCTTGATGACCCGATGCTATCTCGTCCGCCTGGGTGTTGGAGAGCCAGGGGTTGTGCCGTCGATCCGTCAGCACCCATCTCGGGGAAGATATGATCCATGATCGAGAAACTTTTCTCGAGACTCACCGAATCCGTCGGACTCTCGATGTTGTCGGTCGACCCAACTGGTGTTGGGGGTTGGATCGAGTACCGCAATCCCGACGATGGCTTCTTGGACTCTTGATGATGTTGCTGCTTGGGCGGAGAGGGCAACTGATGAAGTTTGTTTGAAGTAGGTCGACCCTTGAAGATTTGATTGACGAGATGAGATTTTTGGGCCCAGAGGGATCGGAGAACCTCCCGCTTGAGTTCATGAACCTGGCGACAGATTGGTATACGTTATGGTCAACTCGAGAAAGCCATCAAGAAGATGTATGGGTGATGGAACGTGGGTCTCACGAGATCCTCGAAAGAGTAAGTCACGTCATGCAGTTCGATGTTGGGCGTCGTGAAACTGACGTCCCTCAAATCTGTGAGACTTCTTGCCTTGTCGCCCTTGTACGAAAGTGTGATGCCCAAGCTGAGGTTGAGAGCGTATGTATCATGAATTGTGTCAGTTGAGCGCGAGGAGCTGGTCTAAACCGTCCCTGAGACTTACCCTGCAACGCTGACGTAGACGAAACTTCGATTCTTGGACCTTGCTCGCATCTCCTCGACCTCGTCTGATCTAGGCCGGAGACTGCTGCTCGACTTTGATCGCTTGAGCTTCTTGTTGTCCTTCGCCTCGTTGCGACCGACGTCTGAGTTTGAAGCGTCGAGCGTGCTCGAAGAATTGGTCCTCGAGAGCGAAAGTCGAGTGGAGGATGAATTGTTGGGTCGAAGAGATGAGGGATGATATCGACCGAGCTCATCCGTCGAGCCAGCCTCAGGGCCGTCAAGGTTGGTGAGAGAAACCCGACTTGAAGCCGTCGAGTTCTGCTTGGATGGGAAGGGAGAATTTGACTTGGAAGATTGTGCGGATGAGTTGGCGGTCGAGTGAGATGTGTGATGGTGAGCCGAAGTGGCGAGTGATTGATCTCGAGGTTTGTCGTCCTGCTTAGAGAAAAAGTAGTTGAGAACGTCCCGGCCAATTTTGCGCTCCAATTGGAGGCGCAACGGATGGACGACGAGCCCAAAGTAATTGACGATGGCGATTCCTCCAACTGGAGCAAGCAGACTTGAAAAAGGACAGGCAGCCAATGTCAGTGGATATTCACTCGAAGTCAAAGATCAAAGAACCCAACGACGCAGTCGAGCCTCCACTAACCTCCATTTGAGAATAGCAAATGCAGAATTCGGGCCTGATGTCGACGTATGGTTCGACTTGGAAATGATCTCGGGGAAGAAAGCGTCGTGATGGCCGTTCAAAGCCGCCAGATCTTCAATAGACAGCGTGTTGGAGACTGAGCCGTCGACACGGGCGAGCCAAGTGAGACTGCTGCCTGGAAACGATGAAGTCATACCAGAGACACGTATCAGCGGCCAAACGATACCAGCCGGATGAGCCTTAGGCTCACCTTTGATAGCCAGCTTGGCTAGCAAATGATTCTCGCCAGTCATCATTCGCCACGAGACCTCGGACGAGCTAGCCTCAAACTTGAACGCCGATTTCTTGCCTGCCTCTCGCTCTTCTCTAGGATCCTGAGCTGCCGCAATAGCATCGAAGACGAGATCAAGTTCCTCGGCCAGCTGTCTCATCTGGCCTCTGGTCGTGGCAAGAAGGATTCGGCCTTCGTGATCGAGGTAAGACGGGTTGGATTCGTACGTCGCTCGAAGCCGTTCAAGTCCCCGAATCTGAGACTGTAGGTCACCAACCAGATCGGCTGAGCCAGAGAGATTCGAGTGGTCAAAGGAGAAAATGAAAGCTTCGAGTCGTTTTTGTCGAGCTTGCTGAGAAGAATCTTGGTAGAGGAGAAGATCCGTGACGACTAAGGGCCATCCAGAAAGAAAATGGGTGTCAGGTGAACGACTGTCGTGTGCAACCAACATTGATACTCAAGGACTAACCGGCGTAGAGCGAAGAGAATTGAGCACTAGTGGCTGTGACAGTGAAGCGTGGTACATGAACTCGAACCAAATCCTACTCGCAGTAAGGAGGCCAGAAGACTAGCGTCAGTATCCGCCTGATCATGGCCAACAGATGAACCACTCACCATCTTTGATCGTAGATGCTCGTCGACTGGGTTCTTGGAGCTCGTGATCTCGGTCTGCATTCGGTTCCGCAGTCGAAGCTGATTGAACTTGTCGTACTGAATCTGGCAGTCAGTCTGAGGGACGATTCGGGAAAAGTCATTGGATTCGCTTCTCTCGTCCAGGAGGATTTCGAGCGGGACAAAGTCCGAGGGGTAGTCCTTGACCTTGATCCCAGACCTCGAAGGGTAGAATGCTTGCAGGGAGGTCATGTTGGCGTAAGATCTGGATATAGGAGGCTGACGTGAATAAACTCGACAAAAGTGAGATGGGCGCAAAGAGAGACATGACTCCTCACCTTCTAAGAACGGTTGAGTTGACTGGATCGTCCAGATCCTGATAAATCAGTGGTATGGAGAGCTCGCTGTCAGCAAATACGTAAGGATCTGACCTGAAACAAACCACAACGCACCTCTCGATCGAGAACCGAGAACGACTGGAAATCAAAAGAGTCCGCCGCTAAGATGATGACCGAATCTCCTTCGACGTTACTTCGAAGGGCAATCTGCGGTCGGATGAGGATGAGGCAGTGACTCTTCTCGATGGCAAAAGCCTCCGAATGCGAAAGCGATGTCCAGGGATCGAGCGAAAATGGTTGTCCGTGTCGAGAAACCTTGTAGCGTTGATGAGGTTCTGGATCCGTCGCTTCGTTTTCTTCTGGTTCAGCGACTATGGGCTCCTCGCCGGAGAACATCGAGAGAAGGGACGCGGCGATAGCATTGCCCGATTTCTTGATGGCCGAAGAAGTCGGCGGTGGGTTGTACTGGGGGTCTGACTTTCGATCTGTCTCCTTGCTATGTTCTCGGTCCTTGCCCCTTTCTGAGCTTTTGGATGATGACTTTCGCTTCGGATCGCGATTCGTCTTGTCATGACTGTCCTTCTCCCTCTCCGTCGGACGAACGTTGGTGAGCTCCTCGATGTAACGGATGGCGCTGAAAAAGTGTCATAGCAAGGCCCGGTCAGCGATCAAAGCAGATGGAGAGGGTGCACAGAGACGATTGAAAACTTACACGCTCGACATGTGCCACTCAAATCCCTTTCGGACTCTTGAAAGGTAGTAGTATTTGAGCATCAAGTTTCGCCCCTCGTTCGACCACGTCAGCCTGATCAGATGAAGGGAAAATGAGTACGACAGCCAGACATCAGAAAACATCGCGCCCACTCGCCTTGGATGCGTGGCCTCATAAACACTGTCGAATCCACTGCCGATCGACCTCTCAGTGGCGAGTTGACTTGATTTGAGTACCGTCTCGTCATTGCTCGTCGTTGCGTTCTTTGCCGTCGACTCGTCGAAAGAGGGTTGGATGTCCTTTGCTCGATGGCCTTCGTCGTTCAAGATCTTGGTCTTGAGACTGGCGATGTGAGCCTCAACCAGGGCGAGCTTCTTCCGTACCGATTCGTTGACCGAGGCATTGCGCTGCGAAGAAAGATGATGTACAAGAGACGACATATGCTGATAAGCGATGTAGTCCAAGCGGGCCAGAAAGCACTAAACACACTGACGTCAAGTGGGATCTCAGCCGTCGACTCGCTAGGATCGTCATCTTCCAGGCGAGCTTTAAGCTTTTCAGCCCGTTCTTGTGCGACGTCAAGCTGGATCTGTAATGGGCCTGATGATGGATTGATGGCATATCTGGGCATTAGTGAACGTCCATGGGATCTCGGTTGAGAGACGACTGACTCCTGCCATGCCCAAGAATGCACGCATGGGTTCCTTCGTAGCCAAACTTAGAGTCCTCGGCTGTATCATCCTTGTTTTCGGACGAATCTCGATCTCGAGGGACGTTACTTGAACCTGTTCGCTTTGTGTACTGGAATCGAGGAACGGATGCGACCTGATGCATCTCAATGAGTGGTTCGCGATCCACAGGAGCCCAGTCAGTTTCGACGTGATCGTCAAAATCTAACCAGAGCGCGATGTGAAGCGGAGTCAAGTTGATCAGTCTCCTTCAAACTAGTAAAGAAACCTGCCCTCAGGATCCACTCACCAAACCAAGAGCGATCGGGGATCCTTGTCGGTCTCTCAAAGTTTGACTCCTCTTGAGCGATTGATGGGTCGAGGTCGATATGGATCTTCTCAGGCTGCTCAGGGGGAGGACAAGTGAGCCGATGGTCAAAGCTGCGTCCGACAAACCTCAATCGTAGATAGGCAGATTCCTACTGACCTCTGAAAAGACAGCAGATGTGGCACGTAGATCAAGGTCGTCGAGTACGAGATCGATGGCATAGAACGGCTTGTGAGGGATCTGCTTCGTTCGGTTCAGCTTCTCGTTAGTGACGGTACGCTCCTGCTCTCTTTGGTGCATATCAGCTGTAAAGTGGGCAATTTTGGTTTTGACTCCAAGATAGGTCCCTTTTGGGCAAAAGAGAAGTGAGCCTTGCGCTTTCTCGAAGAGAAAGGCGGATCAAGCGAAAGAGCCTACCTTCTCCTCGAGACCAATCATCTTGCGAGTCATTCGAATACATGTGAGAGATGAAGAGAGGGGCCAAATCGAATCTTGGGAGGAAGAACGTCGAAATGAGAACCAGCTCGTCAGCCTGTTTCATCCGTACACCAAAGTTGGGTCAAGATCTGGCCACTAACCGGTACTTGATCGTCGCAAGAGCTTTACCAAACTTCTTCGAAGGTGGGGGAGAGGCCTTCCATAGTTCTCCTTGACGAATTGGAAGACCCATGTTTCCACCAAACAGTCTGACCGAAGAGCCACCACATCGTGTCAGTTCCGACGACGCGGATAGCGCAGGATAGTTGATGGTAGGCGGGGACTGGACTTACCTCCACCAGGCAAAGAAATGAGCGAAAGCTTTTGGCGTGAAGTGGAAAGCGTTGTACCCTTCTTTTTGCTTCGAAGATCGAGTTTGGGTAGGCGAGATGATTGACATGGAGAAATGGATAAAGTTGGACCGGAATTCCCTGTAAGAGTCGTAGTTATCATCCTAGGAGGCACGGATGGGTTCGGAGCAGCGAGTCAGGGGTCAAGCCGACTTTTTTTTGGGAATGATCACATCCACGAAAGAGCGAGACCAACCTCGACATGCTGCTCCTTGAGAGATTCGGGTGTCTTGAGAATCACGTCGTGATGTGGCTTGAAATCAAAGAACCGACAGGCACGATGCAAGGGGGTACCGCTACAGTGTGCCTTACACTCGCCGTCCACGCATGTTCGCTCAAGCACAAATCCCCTATAAGAAATTGCATAAGCCAGTTAGACAGATAACTGATTGTGGAACTGAAGTATCTCTGTTTCAACTCACCATCCGACCCTAGCTCCGTTGGTGAACTTGGCGCAAACTTTCTGAAATCCACGAGACTGCTCGTCTTGCTCGTCCTCGATCGGCGTTGTTGATCCCATGGCTCTCTCGTCGATCCGATTTCGAAGACTGGAACGGAAGTTGCAGCTCGAACTCAGTTGATGTTGAAAACGTGACCAGATGGGTCAGAGTGAGAAAATGTGATGCACGTACTCCGGAATGGCGAACACGAGACGTTCGGCTGCGATCTGAATGAGTTCGCGCTCTTCGTTCGGGTAGTTGATCGTCCATCGTGGCTTGCCTGACCAAGCGAGAACGAACCCGGCTCCCATCTCGAGGATATCATAAGGAACTCTGGATCCTGAGGGTAGCGGTCGAAGAACGGAACCCATGAGTGGCTGGCACAACAATCATCTAACCGAAAAGACGGACCTTTTGCATGCATATGAATGGGGCCCTCAAAGAGCATCTCGACTTTCCAGTGCAGGACGAGTCGCAGCTTGTCCCAGAATCCCAAGCGTTCGCTTGGGTCTCTTGGTGGATGGGACAGTGTCTGGCGATGGAGACGTGGACCGTCAGAGTCTTGTTCTTCTCAGACACACAGCAGCGACACGACAAGCGAAACTCACTTCAAAGACCTTGGTCATGTCTTGAATCCTGGGAGGATGTGACCAAGTGGAGAAACCGGTCAATTGTCGATCGAGATCGAAGGGTACAATCTCAAGGTCATGTATCGACTAACGCGGGTTGCAGACTAGATCCCCAGCAGAAGTCAGTGATGCCCGAGGTATTGATGTTAATCTTGGGCTGGGCATAGGTCTTGACCGGCATGATCGTCTTCCCGACTTCGACTGACAGACCCGGGTTGCTCGCCTCGCCGACTTGACGAGGATAGACCTCGACGGGGATCCAAAAGCTCGAATCTGGTCCAGCAAGCTCTTCAGCTATCGTGAGGTCCGTTTCGAAAATGACTGAGCCATGAAAAGCTTGGGGTCAGTCTTCTCCGCACATCCCAACACGAAGCAACGAGCAGACAAACTCACATGCTTTCAAACCAGGCGACGAGCTCGACTGCTCTGGCGACATGGAAGGAAGGTTGAAGAGCGGGAGAGGATAGTCTCGCAGGTTGACTCGAGCACCATCGAGCGTCCACCGGATGTGAAGCGGGATGAGAAGCGAGAACTCAGTCGATTTGGGCATATTGCCGAGATCGTTTAGGAACTTGGGGGTCTCTTGAAGGTCAAATGAAGGGGGAGACAGGTGGACGTTAAAGCCAAAGAAGGACATGCGGAAGAGAGGGGCTGATCGCGTGGGAGGTAGGAGCTGGATGGGCAGCCTGGGATCGGAGCCGGTTGGCCGAGCAGCTTGACCAACTTCTCGATCCTCTCGTCGCCCCTGCTCAGCCAGGGCAGCTCGAAAGCGCTTGGTCCAGCTGGAGGCGTTGTAAAGCAAAAGTCGGCGCTTAGCTTCGGCGATGGTCACTGAATGCTTGTCGCCAAAGTTCCATCGGGAAGCAGGCGTCGTCCGGGGAATGGAATCTTTGTTGGCCTGCTCTTTGCCGGACTTTTCCGAGATGGCTGTGACTTTGGCTTGGAAGGCTTCGTCTCTCTCTAACCGAGCTCGTTGCTCTTCCGATCCGACGCGCCAGATTAGGTTGAGACGAGTCTCGAGTGGGTCGTCCTTGGCCTCAAAGGTAAACGTCTCGATGCCGATCTGGAGGCCTATCGGTAGTGTCTTAGCGGGTTTTGCATGAGGTTTAACGACGAGGGGCTCGTGTGGATGGATAAGCAGCTCAGGAAGAGCCTTGATCGCTTTGATGGTGACGTTGAGAGTGAGGATGAGCTGACATAGCCGGTAGGTATAAGGAATGCGAAGCCGAGCGGCCTTGAGATTGAGGGTAGCGGATGAGTTGTGTGAGGTCGGGGCAGCTCCCTTAATATCTCGCAAGGCGGCTAGCTCCTCCCATAAGCTACCTCCTGAATGGGGTGACGGAACGTAGGCGAAGATGCTCTCCACCTTGGCGTTGTCCTCCCGAGAAGCCGGGAGAAGGGCATGTAGGTTTCGGAGTCGAAGGAACACTATCTCTGGTAAGTCGAGGCAGAGGTAGACAGCATTCACGGTAACAGAAATGTCGAGAGCTCTAGGTGGCTTTGGCTCGGACACAGAAGGTTTTGGTGAAGAGGGAGACTTGGTCGGTGGCTTTTCCTTGGTCGCGATAGCAGCCTTGAGTCGCTTGGGAACCTCCATCGCGAGAAGCGTGCAATACAGATGGGAGAGATTGAGACGAGCCTCTATGTGAGAAATGTCGACGGCAAGTCGGCTTTTGAGGGGCGGGGTGGAATCTTCATGCGAGGGGAAGAGCGTCAAACGAAGAGAGATCTGCTCGAACCGAAGAGGCGAACTCGCTTTCTGAGCGTCAGAGAGTGCGAACGGCGAGCTTTTCTTTTCCCTCGCTCGCTGATAGTCCCAACCGGAGAAGGGCTCAATCTTATCTCGTGGGTGAGCGGGCGGGAAAAGGTCGTGATACGGTCGAAACTCCGCTGGCGCGAGATCTTCCCAGACTTCGGATCGAGCTTGGAAGATAGGTCGGAGAGCGGCTCGATGAACCTTGAAACGGACAAGGGCAACGTCTTGCTTGTGGGCTCGGATGTCGTTTGAGACAGCATTAGCCTCGGCAGCGATGTCGCGAGGCACGCGAAGTAATTGACGCAGGCGAGAGGCTCGGACAGGGAAGTTGAAATCGGCCTGATCGGGACTGTGGCAGACCTCGAGGACGAACCGGGTTCGAAACCAGACGCCTCGAAGCGGCCTCTCGGATGATTCGACCTTGGGATCTGGAGCGGCGAGGATGACATCGATGCATGGAACAGATGAATGGAAGCTGAAGCTCGGTGGAAGGCGTTGAAAGAGCTTTCGCGTGGAGTTTGAGAGAGCATCGGAAGGAGGCGCGGCTGGAACTGGTGAGGAGTTAGAGGGCTCGCGATGTGATGGATCGGAAGACGATTCCAAGTTGTCCTCTCTGCTTTTGTTGCGAATCGCAACGAAATCTTGAATTTCCTGGATGAGGTTACAAAGCTGCTCGATAAGAGCAGGGCGCCACAACTCGATCCGGACGCTTCCAAAGATGAGGGTGGCTCCTCCCGCAATCGACTTTGGCTCGAGCTGTACCGACTCCCTCTCGTGACGTCCGCAGATTTTTCCTACCGCGTCAAGCTCAATCTCCTCCATTCGGAATAATCTTCGATCCCTGGATCCACTTTCGATCGAGATGGTGAGTGGCCGAAGAAATCCGTTTGCTTTGAGGTCCAAGACAACGTCGATTGGAAGGAATGATCGGATCTGGGAGTTGGTGAGACGCGTTTCCGACTTGACCTTGATCGCACTCGAAGCTCGGTAGTCGCCTTTGAGCACAACAAGTCCACCCGGCAAATCGATGACCACCTTGGCAGGCGTGTTCGAGCCTTCAGCCTCGGCAGCCAGTCTGATCGAACTCTGGCCCAATTGGGCAGAGAAGACGAATCGAGGTGGAGAGTATATGGAGGGAGGTGATGGATCTTCTGGTGTGGGAGGAAGATTGGAAGAAGGAGAGGTAGGGGAGTCGTGAGGCGAACTGGTTTTTGACGAAGGTTTTAATGTGGTAGATTCAACCTTGGGACCTCCTCCAACGTTCTGGGCGAGGTCTCGAAGGACGCTGAGTGATAAATCGGAGTGGAAAGTGGCGAGAGAGATTTGGCAGGCAATCATGCGATCGCTGAGACAGTCTTGGAAAGTGGGAGCCGAGAAGGTGGAGAGGAGATAAGGTAGGGTCGAGTCTAGGCCAAGTGAAAAATCCTTGAAAAGTAAGAGTCGGACAGTCTTTGCGTTCCCACCCGAGGCATGCACTTCGAAAGAACCTAGCGTGAGATCCGTTGAGATAGCCGGAGAAGTGGTCGAGGAACCAAGATAGGATCGAAGTGTAGTGCGTTGAGAGACGGTTGAGCTGTGAACGCGAATGTCGAGGCCGGAGACAGCGACATTGAGAGTTGGTGGGCGGAAAGAAGATTTGGATGAAGCCGAAAGAGGTTGCGGAACGTGAGCTTCCTTGAGTACCACACGAGGCAGTCTGAGATGAATCGAATTAAGAGGGCGAAGCTTCCGAGACAAGGGGGCTTTGGACCGAGATTGTTTCTGTCGAGAGCTGTCCTTTGATCGACGAGTGACCAGCTCTTTGACTGATTTGAGATTCGGGACGTTCAACGAGATCTCGCCGTCCATCTGGGCGTCGAGAGAGACAGTTGAGGGGCCAAGCAGAGTAAGAGCATAGCCAAAGCGATGGCTGGCCTCGAACCGGAGCGGGCCCAAGACTGATATGAGACGTCGGGTTGATGTTGAAGGGGGAAAAGGCTGAGATGAAGTGGAAGGAAACATGAATTGAGAGGACGAAGACGTGAATGGCAGCGCAATCGAACGAGTCCGAGGCGAATTGGATGTTGATTGGGATTTGGATATTGCTGGTGAGCAGTTGGGCGACTCATCCCCTTCCGTTAAGTCCAACTCCATTTCGACATCGTCCGAGAATTCGGCTACGACGCTGACCACTCCTGCACTTCGACCTAACCCTCTTCGCACGACTCCCTCAACCCAGCGGCTGCCCATGGACCTGACTCTAGACGAGAACCTTCTTCCTCTCCGTAGCGTCGTTGGACCCTCCACCTCGTTGTCGCTAGAACTCTCTTCTTGATGATGCCCCGTTTGATGGACATGCGCCCTAGCTCCAATCCTAAGCTCGCCTCGCATGGCCAGCCGTCCCCCCAGCCATCCTCCCTCGTCGCTTCGCATCCCTAACACCCCGAGGTCTATATTGATGTCTGACGTTCCACTGATCTCCACGCTGAACAACCTCGCCAGACTTGGAAGCCGCGTGCACAGCGCTCGGACGGTCTTCTCCGTCAGCGAGACCAGGTTGTAGAAGAGTCTCGGGCTGAGGGCGTAGATGCGTCGTCGGACCGAGTCGAGCCGGTTAGGTTTTGAGGGGGAACTTGAGGATTTGGGTGGGGGAGTGACTTGAGAAGGGGTGACGCGAAGGCTAACGTCTTCCAGAACGAGCGTGATCCACGATTTGGAGGGATGAGGGAGTGCGTGGAATGTGAGGCCGATTCTATTGATGTGAGCAACGAGAGGATATACGTTGAGCTGGTTGAAGTGTCCACACTCCTGCTGTATTAGCCGACGTCAACGCTGTTCAGGAAGCACATACCGATCGATGCGGACGAGGAGTTTGGCTGGCTTCCCAGCGACATTAGCGATCTTGAACCACTCAAACCCTCGTATACTCCTCGGACTCAGCGTTCTCAGTCTAATGTTCATCGACGAGAAGTTGGTGAAGAATGGGATCAACCTTCGCACGGCAAAGACCAGGACGAGGAAGACGGCGAGGAGAACAGGGAGCGAGAGTCTCATCGTGGAAAGCAAGATGTCGTGCGAGGTGACTAATTGGTGTCTGTGATAACGGAGATGATACGAGAGGCGCCCATCAGTGAGGTCGATGTGACGGAAGGAAGACAGGCCATTCGACTACGCAAGGACGACTCACGCGAGGCTGGCGGAAGTCGCCGTTTCGTAGTCAGCAGTTGCCGTCGGTTAAGAATGATTGAGGACGAGTCGACCAAGTGTCCAAAGCCAGGATGATGCAGTGAAGAAGAGAAGCACTCGGCCGCCGGACTCGTCGTTTGTCGAGGGAGGAGGTCTTCTCAGTGTCTTCTCGGGAAGTGCTTCCCCTCTTCTCTCAACGACCGACGTCACCCTCCTTCGATTCTAGGACGACGACGTTCTCCTCGCCTCACACTCCTTCGCTACAGCCATCCGTTTCATCAACGAGTCACCTCGTTCTCCTGACATGCACGCGTTCAAACACGTAGATGATTGATCGATTTGCTGAATGCTGGCTGCTGTCTCACATGCGGATCCCCGTTCTCCGTGCCTTCGCACCGATGCCCGCATTGTATACCCATGCTCATTACCTGCAAACTGCTTTTGCCTCGTGATCTGCTCACCCCAAAATTGCGTAAGAGACGCGAAGGAGCGAGGTCAACGGGGCTCAGACCAACCAAAACCTCAGTCTCGACTGCAATCTTTCCTCCTCCTTGGTCTCACCTCTTCGCTCTTCTTTACATGCCTTCAAAATGGTTCGGCCAATCTGGATTGACGACTCATCATTAACCAACATCTCCTCGTCCTCCAGCTTCATTTTCGCTCCCTCTCGAACACTCACGCACTTGACTCAGCACCCACACTCTTTCACACTAAACAATCATAACAAGCCTTCCTTCTCGATCCTGCCCTCGATCCTCGTCACTGCCTTCTCCCATTCGACCAATCCAACCAATCGCTCGATCAAATCATCGCCATGCCATCTCCCGACTTCACCGCTCCCTGCGAAGGTCTTGTTGGTCATAGAATCGACCAAGGCCGCCTCGAGTTCGTCCAAGAGCTGGGCCGAGGAGCATACGGAATCGTCTACAAGGCAAAGGATCTGACTGTTAGGTCTCGCGATCACTTTTATGGTGAGCTCTGGGAGGTCCATCTTTTTTCACCCATGTGATCGCACGCTGACATGTTCCATCTGCGCTCACACAACAACAGCCGTCAAATGCTTGAACAACCTTCAGCTCGACGCTCGTCAGAAGAAGTTCCAACTCCGCGAACTTGCCCTACACCATCTGGTCTCCTCCCACCCCAATGTCACCTCTTTGCGCAAAGTGATTCAAACCCCCAGCCTTGTCTTCGTCATCCTCGAGTACCTTCCTGGAGGAGACCTCTTCTCACTCATCACCGAGCACCGTCTCTACGTCAACAACGATCCTTTGATCACGTCCATCTTTCTACAGATCTGCGACGCGGTGGAATTTTGCCACTCAAAAAGCGTCTATCACCGAGATCTCAAACCGGAAAACATCCTGAGCGATGATGGAACGACAACAGTCAAGATTGCCGACTTTGGGCTTTCAACTAGCGATCCCTACACTGCCGATTTTGGATGTGGTAGTTCTTTCTATCTCAGTCCAGGTAAGTATTCGTCTCTCAGTCTTTCCAGCGGTGCTTCGTACTAGACGTAGATACTGATTCTCCTCCTGACTCATTTGTACATCTCGTAGAGGCTCATGGTGGTATCTCAGAGCCTCTTACTCATTACGAATCGGCCCCAAACGATGTCTGGGCCCTCGGCGTGATTGTATGTTCACCGTCTCGCAACTCCTACACGATACGTTTGGTCTGACTGACGTTCACCGTCCTCTCTTCAATACAGCTCGTCAACCTCGTGACCTGCCGAAACCCCTGGAGGGAAGCCACTGTCTCTGACTCGACATTCGTCGCCTTCCTTCGAGACCCCAACTTCCTTCAGTCGATCCTTCACATCTCGGACGAATGCAACGCCGTCCTGAAAGCTGTCTTCCATCCGGATTCTTACGAGAGAGTCTATATCTCGGAGCTCAAGGAGATGGTCAAGGCTGTTAAGAGGTGGACGATGACTGAAGATGAACTCATGGTCGCTACCAAGCCCGCTCGAGATGCTGCGGTAGGCGCTAACAACCCTGCTGGCTTGAGAGCTCAAGAGAGGTTGTGAGTCTTCGTTTCTTTGAGCATTCCTCTTCTTCGCTCTGAAAAATTGGCTGATACTGTCGGATCTTCTCGCTTTCTCTCACGTAGACGTCAACTCGAGAAGGAGAAAGCAGCGGCTCGACTCGTCGCAGGATCACCTAATTCGCCTCTCCGAGCTCGATCGACACCCCGAATATCTCACACTCAACAACCTCGACTTACCATCCCTCACTTCCCTCAAACCCGCTTCGTCTCATCCGACGACTCCATCCCACTTAGCGAATCGGCCTCTTCTTCCCGATTCCCCTTTGGGTCGTCCGATTCTTCGAGGCACCAACAAGCTGCTCGAAGAAACAGCAGATCCCATGTCAAGGGCAAGGACTCGTGCACTGCCAACGAGGAGGTCGATCATGATGAGGAAGATCACGAAGTCTCGGGTTCGACATCCTCTCGATCGAACCGAATTCGACTCTTTGCTCTCACCGCTGCCACTCGCCAACACCAGCAAAGAACCGAAAGAAGAACGGCCAAACACCTCACACCTTACCCTTCAAGTCAGAACCTCAACAACAACATCACCCCCGCACTCGTCGTTCCAGCCCTCTCATCTTCGTCGTCACCTGGTTCGACACCAGCTTCGTCTGCTCCTGCCACGCCTCAAGTTTACGCTAGAGACATCGTCGCTCAAGCCGGTGGGAAGGCTACCGCAGAGAGGAGAGCGAGTGAGATCGATGATCTCGAGTTTGTCAGAATTTAGAATAGCTCGTACCTTTCCTCTTCTTCTCTCGGTCTTTCCCCCCGTAGTCACCTAGCCCTCACTTAGCCGCTTTGCAGTACTTTCATGATCTATTCGATTTCAACGCCCAGTCCTAATAGAACACCTCTCTTTATAGACCATCTCACACTGTATCGCTAGCATCTTCTGACAATGTACCCTTATACAAACTGTTTACCGGATACTATGTCTCGAGCGCAATCTCTTGACGTCCCGAATTCTTTCGAAGAATCAGTTATATGCACACTAAGATGCATCGACTTGAAAGTTTTGGGTATCCGTTCAAGGGTCAACTAATTGTCACCCTCTCCCCCCTCCCTCTCCAAGTCATTCTACGAACCACGTGATTACAAACAACATACATACATATGTATAAGCATCCTACAACTTTTCTTCCCCCTATCCTTTCTCCTTCTTCTCGTGATCCTCTTCAAACAAACCTCCACCCCTCACAATCCACGCACCCAACTCTCTCCCCTCTTTCCCTCGGAACGTCCGTCCAGTTTCTTCCTCTTCCAGCCGGAGTCTCCTTCTCACCTTCGTTCCATTTCTTACTGTAAACGTTCTCGATGACGTAAGCGATGGTGTGAGATCGACCCGTTAGATCGATGGACCAACCCCACTTCTCGACGGTTTCGTAGATGATTTGTCGACCAGTGTGACAGGCTGTGAGGACAAAACAAAATAGAGAGAGAAAGAGATGATATGATCTTAGAGACTCCCTCCTTTTTTTTTCGTTCCTTGGTTCCTTCCTTCATTTCGTTACGAAGAAGAAGAAGAGAACAAAAAAAAAAACACACTAGATTCCATCGCATAACCACCTCTCCAACACCAACTCAAAGGACCTCTGCATTTGCCCATTGCCAACATATCCCCAGTGTGATAAACGTGAGCGACTTGACTTAATTCCCAGGCCTCCTCTGGTAACATGGGTAAACCCAACCTCGAAATAGCTAATTTATCGGGAGGTGCTTCGAACGTGACTGCTGGAAGACCTAGGGTGTGGGAGAGGAGAGAAGCAATCACACCTCCAAGTGAATGACCGGTGAGAAAGATTGTGGAGGTAGGATTGGAGAGGATGATTTGAGAAAGGAGAACCTGTTCGTGGGGGTTTGGAATGACCCGTTTAATGGAGAGTTCAATCTAACTAGTATCGCTGAGGTCCATGATAAAGGCAGAAGTAGTCCATGAGCATGAGGACGAACAAGCGCATCCGGATAATATGAATCCTCTGTCCAGAGCGATTTTTCGATGCAAGATCTGATTGACATATTCATGAACGGGTTGAGACAAAAGACAAAAGCGACTCAAATCAGCGTTTGTTTGAAAGAAGCTCTCCAGAAGTGTCCTCTTCTGAAAGTCATGACTGAGATATGGAAGAAACAGGAAAGAAGAAGCAAAACACCCCCTTCATCTTTACTCACTTGCTGCACACTTTTTTCTCTCTGTTCAGTTTTCCTCCCTTGAAGCATGAGCAGACGTTCGGACTTGTAGGCTCGAGATGACCACAGCAGCAACTGAAGAGAAGATTGTCATTGAAACGATCGAGCTTGGCCGTTGACCCTGGATTTGGGACTGCCGGACGAGAAACCCCGAGCGCAAGAGAAACAAGACATTGTCCAGTAAATCTGTCGAGTCAGGTCATGTTATGATATAGGAGGAAGGTTCAAGGTGAAGACTTACTTCCAGGAGTGTCTATCGAAGTTCCCTTGAAGGAGACGACGAGTGTGGAGTTATCCTCGCTCGCAAAGACGTGTCCTCGCAATCCACTCTCTCCCGATCCCCAGCCGAAAGGGAGACTCTGTGGAGCCGAAGAGATTCATGGCGAATACCCATCACGAGCGAAACCAGACGACAAGGAGGAAATGATGACGTGAGCGAATGTTCGGATGGAGTGAAGCTAGTCGGAGGAACGAGGTCCTGCCCTCTAGCGGCTAGAGGAATCGAGTTGAGGGTCACATTGAGGGGCACTCGATCTACTTACAAGGTTATATCGATCTAGCTCCATCCAGCGAGGTTCTCCCGGTTGAGCATACGCATCGTTTGACATTTTGGCGAGGTTGACGAGCGTGTTTATATTCGTGAGATCAGGTACCTCGGTCTCCTCATCCTCCCATCCCCATCCTCCTTCTGGTACATCATCCGGATCCTCGAGGAGCGCGTCAAATGTCTCTTGTCCATCGATCGATGGGGCTGCTGCGAGGTGATTTCGGCGAGCGAGTCTCGGTAACTGTTGATGGATTCGATGTCTCGAGATGGATTTCCGTACGGTTTGGGTTGTGGTCGCAAGGATGAGGGAAGGATTGGATAGGTCGTCAAGGATCGGGGCGGGGAAGGTTTGTTGGGATTGGGTTCGTCCGGTATGTTGGTGTTTGGCGATGGGACTCAAGGTGATTTCTCTCGCATCTGCTGGGGTTGACAAGGAAGAGAAGAGGACGGATGAGATTAGTAGTAAGCAAGGTAACATAGGTGAGTGGAGGTTTGGAGAAGAAGGGGTAAGAAAGGCTGAGGCTCGAGCCGAACCCCGCTTGAGGAAGGGTTGGTGCCGGTTGACTCTGGTTGCCTGCCCCAGCCGGATGGGGATGGACTGTTGCGATTTATTTTAATTCTGTGATTTGTTCTCGAGGATATCAATAGCACAGCCCAGACGATACGTACAGACATGAACCGAAATCTAACGACCTCAAATAAGGACTCGTTTCGAATTAAAAGAACCCCTCAGTCGGGCGAGAGGGAACGTCCAACGTCTTCCCAACGACCATTCCCCTGTCCATCATCGGCTTCTCCCTCGCCATGTCCGACTCACCTGTCCCTTCACTGCCACCACCGACAAAGATCAAGCTCAAAGCTCCAACCACAATGATGGGCGTTGATCCGTCCTTTATCCTCTCAAGCAACAAACGTCGTCGACCCGAATCCGACCAGCACTCGACGCCTATCCGACCCGAAAGAGGTCATGGCGGAAACAAGAACGAGGACCCAGAGGCCATTTATGCTACCGGAACCAGACTCATTGAGGTTCTCAAGAATGAGACGGACGAGACGTCAGTTTATCGCATCATCCCTCATCTGGAGACGCGTGCGGACCTCTGCCGAACGACGTGACCGCTACTCTAACTTTTCTCGACGTTGGATCCATTCATGTTGATCCGAATACTGTCTTCTCCCTCGTGCTCACATCATCCAGAGGGCGCGCCTTGATCAACGACTTCATGGAGCTACCAGACAGGAGTCTGTATGGTGATTATTACGCGGTCATCAAGACGCCCATGGCCATCAACTTGGTCGAGGTCGGTCTCTGTCCCTTGTGTGCATCTTCTGGCTCTCGTGGCTCAAGTCGTCTCACTGAATTATCCCGCATTTTCACCATCCAAAGGACAAACTGGCCATCAGAGGTTACAAAGCCTCGACTGCAATGAAGAATGACGTCGTCCACGTCTTCACCAATGCCAAAAAATGTCAAGACATCTTGAACATGTGTTTTGAAGATGTTTCTACGTGTACTGAACATATACAACTCGAATATCCTACAGATAACGTCGAGGGAAGTGGAATTTATCGCGACGCGGATCACCTTCACGTGCGTATCCACTTCTTCTCCGATCTAGACAGCCTCGCAGGCGACCTCACCTTAACATCATCATCTTGTGACCACCTCTCTCAGCAACTCGTGAAGCGAGTCTACCCAACCCTCCTCCCACCGACTCACTCTGACTATAAGGGCGAGGCCATTTCTGTCCAACGATCGACGGAAGAGGATTCCACCGCAACTCTGGGAAGCTATTCAGACAACGGACCACCGTCTGCCAAGAAACCCAAGAAAACTGCAACGATGGTCGACGTCAAGAAGAAGCTTGACAAAGTTATCAACAAGAAGGACAATACGTGAGCTCTTCTCGATGCTTTCTATCCATCTGCATCCTTCTGTCTTTAGGCTCCGTGCAGGATAAGCTTGAATGCGGTTCAAGCAACGATTCGAGTGCCACTCAAGTATCATAACCACTTACTCGTCGGATTCGCAATGTTCTCTCATGCTAGCGGCCGAGTCCTGGCAGACATGTTTCTCGAACTCCCAGATCGCACCGAGTGGGCGGATTACTATAGAGTCATCAGGAAACCCATGAGCTTTAATCTCATCTACGTCAGTTTCTCACCATAGTCCTCCCGTTCCAGATCGACTTCGGTCTTTTGCGCTGACGAACGTTTCCCGTCACGTGTCTTCGCCTGACCGCTTCGTGAATTACAGTCGAAGCTCAAGCGGAAAGAATATGAATCCCCAGATGAACTCATTGCCGATTGCGATCAGATATTCGAGAACGCATTGACTTTCAACCAAGAGGATAGCCTGATGTATGTTCTTGTCCTTACCTGCCCTCATCCGCTTCGATTCCCGACATTGCTTGCTCTAGATCAAGTTTTGATTGATTGCTTCTTTGTTGCTCTCTGTCCTGGTTTCTGAAATTCTTCTTAGCGCAATGGATGCCAAAGCCCTTCGACAATACGTTCACGCTCAGATGGACGAGTTCCTCGCCCCCTCGTTGCCTCTTCCTTCAAAGATCAAGCTTAAGAACTCAAGCACAAACGATGCGTCCTCTCCTGCCGCATCCATCAAGCTCCGTGTACCTGGTGGTGGCGGGCGGAACGGAAACGACGACGAGGAAAGCAACCAGCATCACCCACCTCGGGTACAACTTCCTCCTCTACCTCCACTTCCTCAATCCTCGTCTTCTTCCTCCCAACCCGTCCCGTCCCCTCAGCAGTTGCTGCAGCAGCATCATCAACATCAATCGGCTGGGACATCTTCATCTTCTTACCTCGCTCTTCCAAATCGACCGTCCTCGGCTTCTTCTCCGAAATCCGCCTCACTCCAGGCCCAAGCTCCACCACCTATGCCTTCTCGCCTACCCTCCAACCATAATCTAGCTTCCTCGCCTATCCCAGGTTCTCCTTCGACGACAGGAGTTGATGCATCCACTATCAATTCTTCGAACCCTTCCAACCAACCAACTTCATACCCGTTCGTCCCTGCATCTTCAAACGCCTTGGTCAAACCGCCTCAGTCGACAACCTCAACCAAACCTCGACCTCTGCCTTCCATCATCTCTACGTTTGTCCTTCGTCAACAAACGCCGTCGTCATCAGCATCCGCGCCACCGTCATCATCATCATCGACATCTGTTACGAAGCTGAAGAACGAACGAGGCGTTCGATCCCACGCACTCGCTTTCCCAGCTGAAGTTCAAGCATTCGAACTCGAATTGGTTTTCCGAGATCCCTTACCTTCATCCAGCACCGCCGATGCCAAACCCCAATCGAAATCATATCAAATCACCCTCCTCTTGAACTCAACTCCGATCAAACCACTTGCGGTCCCCAATCCTTCCTCTTCTCCCAATGCTTCTGCTCCTGCTTCCGAGTCAAATGCGATCGAACCCACCACCTCGGCTGAAGAATATTCCTCCAACCCACCAACCCGATGGTTGATCTCTCTTCCCTCATCATCATCATCATCATCTTCTTCTTCTTCCCGTCAACCCAACACCAATCATAATTGGCACTTGGAGTTATCCGTCGGTTGGAAAGATCCTTCCAGGTCATCTGCCTCAGAAGGTTCGGGAGAGGAAGGTGGGTTGGACGATCTAGGTTTACCAAAGGGCGTAAGAATCGGAGGAGTCGGTGGAAGAGAGAGGTATGAGGTTTTCGGGTCGAGAGATTTCTAAGGGAAGAGTAATGAGATAGAGAAACAGAGGTGGATGAAAGACAGAAGGAGGCTGGGGGAGGGGGGGGGGCTTTTTTCGCTTTCTTTTCCCCTTTTTTTTCGTCGTCATCGGATGTTCTCTTTCCAGAGAAGCAGAAGAAGAAAAGCTCCCTTAGGATTTACCTTGATCATTCCTCATCTTCGAATTTGCTCAAAACTTGCAAGACCACCTGACTTTGTGATGTCTTGTTCCAAGCGATGATGGGCTCAGACGCGGATGAAGAAGAGAAAGAGAAAGAAAGAGAGCGAGAGGAGACAAAGGAGACATGGCTCGGATTACTTTCATTGATCGACATCTGGAAGGGAATTAAGTTTGAGGCGGGGAAAAGTTATACCTAGTTTGATTTCATGAAGATCTCAGGGCGATAAGGAGGTTACTAGCAAGAAGAGGAGGCATCGGAAAGAAAATACAAGAAAGAAAGAAACGAAAAAAGGACAGCAAGAGAAGCAGTTTCTCTGCGTCCAACCTAACCAACTTTCTCAACTCGGGGTTCTACATGCGCTTCAAAAAAAAAAAAAAAAAACCCGCCTCCCCAAGTGTACGTTTCCCTCTCTCCGATCGTTCCGGATCCCTCCCGTCGACTGTTCGTTCCTTTCTTACTCAATCTACAACTCGTATGCGCCTGTCGATCCTCTGTGTTCATCGTTTTGGGTGTCGATGAAAAGATCGAAAAAAAAAAGTACAGAAACACAAGATTAATTTCTCACTCCTTTGTTTTCCTCTCCGTTGATCGATCTGATCGAATTCCAAAACCCCCCATTCCAACAACAGACTCGACAAACTGACTGACCTGATGAGGTCGACGATGGTGGTATTGTTGAGTGGGATGTATTGATTGGTGAGGAGTTTGATGGCTTCTTGAGCGACGATTCCACCAAGGAATGCAGCTGTCGTGGGAAGGTCAGATCCACCTGCTCGAACGCTGTAAAAGAAAACAGGATGAGGATTTTGGAGATATATCCTTAGTAAGGGACGACGGAAGGATCTCAGAAGGGGGGGGGGGGGGGGGGAGGAGCAAGAGGAGATGAAGGGGAGAAAAGAACACAAGGCATAAGGCTACCAACTTTTCACCCAAAGCATCCTTCACGCTCTTTGGTAATCCCTCATCTTCATCCTCTTCGCCCTGTCCTACCTCTCGCGCTGCCATCTCTGAACTCTCGTCCGTCATCTTCTCGCCCTTTCTTATCCAGCCTCTCTCATTGAGGTACTTCTCAGCGATCCGTTCGAGTTCGATCGTATCTTCCTCTTGTGACGAGGACGATGATGGGTCGATGTCAGATAAAGCACCTGGGTATCGACCATGTTGAGCGTGAAAGATGTCGGCGGATTGGAGAGCGATGTATTGAGTGATGGGAGGAGGAATGTACGGGACGTTCCACGTTGGGTCGGGAGAGAAAGAAACTGTTTGTTTATGATGAAATGCGAATAGATGAGAACCAGAGAACAGATCATCACAGATCAGATCAGTCATCGCCAGCAGACAAGATTCAAGTCCAAACCGGCGAGAGTATATGAGAACTTACGGATAGTCTCCTTCTTAGCCTCAACGATCCCTCTCTCCTGTTCTAAACTTCTTCCTCTGACGATCTTCAAGAAAGCCGAGTTCTTTACGAATTCCTCAATATCACTGTCTGATACGGCGCTGGCGATGTCCTCTCCCTCCAGAAGACCTACATCCTCGAGGACGTCAGCGAGATACTGCTTAAAGATGTCAAGTTCCGCTTTAGCTTGAGTCTTGTACATCGTCTGAAGATGAATGTACCGCGCGGTGTCGGATTTCATGTCTGGCAGAGCGGACGAGAGGGGGAGCAGGGATGTGGCTGAACAGAAACGGGAGAGGGCAGCGAGAAGGAGGAAGAACGGTTTGGACTTGAAGAAACGAGAAGATCGCTCAAATCGTGAGTAAATGCTTTTGATTTGTGGATTGGAAGAACTATGGGCTGATGTAAGACTCACGTCTTTGTTGACGTTGACGCATGCTGGATCCGAGAAGAGAGCTGTGATCTCGCTTGGGACCTGTAGATCGTTCAGGATGGCATTCGTCAGTAGTCTGGAGAGAGACGAGTCGCAGGACCAGCGTCTCTTGGACAGACCTTTGTGACTTGACACGCGAGGAAAGCCTTCTCCATCGCCTCTGCGTAGTTTTCCTCATCACCGTGTCTCCTGGCCTGATCGATCGTCTTGAGGAACTCTTTCTTTTGCGATAGCTTACCCGACCACTTTGGCTGCTCTCCGTTGTGCTGGAGAGAATCGAATGGGGGTGAGCATCGTGAATCAGTGGTTGTCGGACCATTGCCGATCACATATTGCAAACATGATCACGTACAGATTTTCTCCAATCCTCCAAGGCCTTGACTAGGATGATGACGAACGGGACGTTTCCGTGATCCATCGAATCAAGTGCGTCAAAATTGACAGTGTTGACGTGCTCGAGAAGAGTTGAGAAAGGTTGATCGATTCTAAGCGAGGCAAGAGACGTTGGATGGGTATCAATGACTTAAAGAAGGTTGATAGGAAATGAGATCAGCGGCAGGTCAGGCCATCAGATATACGCTTGACGGTACCAACCGGTGTGTTCCCGGATCTGTACTCTAACGGTACCCATAAACCCCGAGGACCGGACGAGAATTAAAGGGATGTCTGGATGGGCTCCAGCGGAAGTGGAGGTAGAAGATGATGGGTCGCTCGCTATATGCACGTCAAGATCTTATCCCGTTAATTTGGCCGATTGGGAAAGGGACGGGAGGGAACGTCAAGCGTACCGGACCAGAGTAGGGCTGAGAGGCGAGCCTCTGTTTCAGCAGTGATGTTGGCGGCGATGATGAGCGTGAAATTTAGGAAATACTCTGGTCTAGTCGAGAGCAAGGTCTCGACATCCTGTAGTGGCGTAGTCAATAAGACCAGAAGATTGATAAAAGCGCTTCTTAGCAATGGGACAATTAGAACCAGTGATAGGTTCGACATACAGCCACGGACGCATTGCCAATTACGCTTGAGTTGAGTTCGCAGAGGTATTTGACGGTTTCTTGGGCCAGAGGTTTGCCCACTGAGTCGGCCATGAGGAAGAAGTTCTGACCGACATCCTGAGGAGTAGTTAGCTTGTCGGAGAGAACCTCGAAGTAGCCGATACCTGTAGATCGGTTGGATAGAATCGGCACAGCATCAGTATGAGCTTCAGACAATTCATAGAAACAAGTTCAATCGATTATGGAAAACATAGATACCGGGAAGAACCAGATTCTTGAGCGACTGCGTCCCGGTAGCGACCGGATTGATGAGGAGCACGCGAGCTCCTTCGAGGCCTCCTTGACCGGAAGCACCCCATAGACTAGGATTTGCGTTGGTTATCATGGGACAGGGTCGAAAACATGAGTAAGATGTGGTGACAGATTGGTAGAGAGGAGGAAGGAGCTCACCGAAGCTGTCGATCATATCGTCTCGTTTTGGCGTCAGGTCGAACAATGTCGCCGATACTGCTGACTCTGGTGATCAATTGAGCAAAGTACCCGCCCAGGTCAGCGATCTTAGAAATGAATTGAGACAGGGCAGGCTGAGACGAGGAGATGAAGGACCGGGAACAGCAAGGGGCAAGACGCACGAAGATGCCTCTGCACTTCTCTTGCGATTGAGAGAAGCCGGAATGACGACTGAAGCGGAAGGAACAGATATGGCGTCATCGATATTGAAAGACATGGTGATGTTGAGTGTGATGGATCTTTGGAAGTCGGTGAGGTTTGGGACTCGAGCTGGATTTCGCTCTGAAGGAAAGTGGAGGCTCACTCAGACCTCTCCTCCAACGCGCCCTTCGAGCTATCACGTTAACGCACAAACCATACCCGAATCTCATCCCGGCTCAGCTCACGACATGTCCTTTATCAAGAAAAAACGACCATCCTCCCGCACAGTCTCCTCACTTTCCTTCCAAGACGACGATGACGTGACGAGTCTCGCTGGTCCATCTTCCCTTGCCAATACGTCCGATCTCTCAATCGCAGACGATAGTCCAGCAGCAGCCATAGCTGCAGCAAAGAACAAGAACAAGCTAAAAAAGAAGAGGCCAGAGGCCAAGCTCAGCTTTGGAGGAGACGAAGATGTATGCGCTTCCTCCAGCCCTTGGCTTTCCCTGCCCGTTTCGAGCGAATGTACACTCGAGCTGACGCTTTTGTATCTGGCATCTCTCACAACCAGGAGTCCTCGCCCTCGACATTTGTACCCAAGAAATCGGCATTGTCGCGCTCCCTGCACGTCCCACCACCTCCGACACTAGCGCCTGCTTCTTCATCCTTCACCACTTCCTTTGCTTCATCTTCAAATCCAGACTCGGGAGGATCAGCCAATCCATCGGTACCTCAGAGCTATTCTAAATCATATCTCAATGAGCTCAAAGCATCCACCCCTTCCCGGCCTTCCCCGCTCAGTGCTAATCTCGACAACGAAGAGCTAGACAGCAACGGTTTCTCACAAGCCACGCGGGAAAAGTACGGCGATCTGGCAGCTGGTAAGCCAACGGTCTTCACATATATATGCCCTCTCATCGTGATATGATGAAGCTGATAAAGACTTGTTGGTTTGACAGACGACCCAACACCCGTCATCCCTTCATCTGCCCAAATCGAAGCAGCCAAAGCGCGTCGGACGAAGCTCCGCAACAATCCAGGAGCGGAGGAGTTCATCCCTCTCGATGGTCTTTCAGGAACAGTGAAAATTCGAGACGATTACGACTCAGGTGAACGAGGACCTCATCCGGATTCAAGACTGGTCAGGGAGGAGGACGAGATGGGCGATGGAGATGATGGTTAGTGATCTCACGTCTAGTCGGCGATAAAATTGTTCCCGTCAAGCAAAACCGGTCGAGACTGATCGGTTAACTTCGTCATGATTCTTAGACCATGCCGAATTTACAGGGGCGAATGAACGCATACCACTTGGCAAGAAGGCTAATCGCGACGCCGCTAGAAGGATGAAGGCCGGTATTTCCGAGATGATTGAAGACGTGCAGGACGATGAAAGTGACGAGGAGGCGAGAGAGTGGGAAGAGGCTCAAATCAAGCGAGCTTCAAAATGGAAGGAGGAGGAGGTTGACAAGGTTCGTTCTGGTCTGCCTTTCCTCAAATCGTCTGTCTTTTCATCGATTCGACAGATTCGACACGAAACCTGATGTTCAGTCTGGCCTCCTCTTTAACCTATCTCAGAGCACTCAATCGTACCGGGCTCACCCGATACCCGAGCCGACTTCTCTGCCCTCTCTCACCTCGGCCTCTTCTCGACTAGCTGCGGCTTTATCTTCCCTCACTTTGTCCCATGCCGATCACACGGCCCGTCTCGAGGCAGTCTCGGCTGATCAAGACGCGTTGGATGGGCAAGAGAGCGATCTGAGACGTGAGGTAGAGAGGGTCGAGAAAAAGTGGGAGTGGGCCGTCGAGTTTCGGGGTTGGGTCGAGGAGATCGGAGGTTTCTTAGAGGTCAAGGTCAGTGACGTGCTTCCAGATTTGCATATCATAGAACGATAGACTCAAGCAGAACACTTCCCACTTCCCACTCACATGATTGCAGTACCCGATATTGGAGAAGGTTGAAGCTGACTACTCGCATCTCATCGCCGAACGCTCTAACCTCATCTCCCGACGTCGATTGGAAGATGACTCGGACGATCTCTCTTTGTGTTACGGCATCCCCCCTCTCCCACTTCCGACCGACACCTTCCCCGATACTGCCAGTATCCTCAACCTGCGCGAACAAAGGCAATCGGCTCGACTCAGTCGTCAGAATGAGGCGGGCTTATCGGAAGATCAAAATGGTTACCAGACAGACTCGACTCTTTCCCCAACAGACGCTCTCGATTACGCCAATGCTAGCGAGGCTGTCTCGAGACGACTTGACGAGCTTTTCGCGGACGTGAAGGCGGATGAGTTTAGAGATCCGAATGTCGGCTTGAGAGTGAGGTTTGGACGATGGAGGGAAGAGTTTGGAGACGATTATGAGGGAGCATTTGGTGGCTTGGCTCTGGTTCAGGCGTGGGAGTTCTGGGCTAGATGGGAGGTAGCTGGTTGGGAACCATTGAGGGTGAGTTTCTTGAACCTCGAATCGTCAAGTGAGACACACACACCAACTTCCCATCCATGTCACCTTTGGTTCTTCAGTCAGAGAGAACGCTCGAATCGTTTGCCTTCTACGACGCTTTGTACTCGTACTCTCGCCCCAAGCGATCAGATGGAGACATGTCTGACGACGAAGATGACGAGCCGGCGCTGGGTCCAGATGGAGATCTCGTGCCTGAAATCGTGTCCAAGGCGGTTGTGCCGAGACTAGTGAAGTTGTTCGAGTCTGGGGGGTTCGATCCTTATTCGGGCAAGGAAACAAGGAAGGCGGTCGATCTTCTGGAGCACGTCGAGGAGTTACTTGGTGGAGAGAAGAGAGCGTTTCAGGTAAGGGTTTTCTTTCTTTCGTCATTCTTGTTGATCTAGCTCCCTGAATGATCCTAATCTATCGTCGCACTTTATCTCTCTCTACAGAATCTGGTCACATCCCTACTATCCGCCTTCACTCCACTCTCCGGTACCCTTACTTCTCTCACATCGACCCCTCTTCAAGAAGTCCCCTTGCCTCCGTCGTCCTATTCTACACCTGCCGTTTCTCTCACCCGATTCCTTCATCGGCTCCTCAAGCTTCTTAAGAATCTCGTTGCTTTTCTTCCGTTTTCGCCCCATCGCGTACCGGAGCTGTCGAATGAGCTCGTCGAGGTTGGTCGTTTGGTAGCGGAGAAGAATTGGGACTCAGGAGGAAGGGAATGGGCTGGAAAGGTGTTGTCGCTCTTTGAGTCGAGGAAGGGTGTGCTGGAAGAGGGCAAGGCGAACCGACTGAGAAGCGGTCCACCAAGAGGCTGGTGATGAACCGGGTTTGGGCTTATCAAGGTTCTCTGTTGCCGATGAACATGCTGAAACCTATCCTCATTCTTGATCGTATTTGCACTTCCGTTCAGATCTGCTTCTATCATGCCTGTCGCCTGTTCCTGTCTCGCCTGTGCCTCAATTTAGTGATGCAGCACTGTCTTTCTCTCGGGTTTGAGACCTGCGCTTCGTCCCGTCGCGATACCATCTGCTCGTGAGGATCAGCACATAGCGCTTCATCACTGGATGCTGACGTTGACGTCGATGCTAATATCCTCCACCGCTAGAGTTCTGTGTCCAACCACCCTCGGAGTCTATCCCTGTTGTCACCCTCGGCTCGACCGGATCCCGCCTCAGCACCTGCTTCCCTCGTTTTCTTTACGGTCTTTGCAGCTTTGCTTGCCAGGCCGCTTTGGACCGTTGTCTATACATTTGCCTGCTCGCCCGTTCGCTCGTTGTACCATGTCGCCTCTTCGGCGGGTTTCGTCCAGAAGCCTTGTATCCGAATCTACATCGACGTCGCCGTACGTGAACCTAGGATCTTTGAAGGCCAAGGACTCACCTTGCCTCTGCGACGATCAAGAATGTCACCGAGACCCTAGTCTGCCAAAGGAGGCTGTAAAGCTCAGCAGTCGTGGGAGGAGGAGTCAGACCTTGTTGGGTTTGAGGGAGGGTGTTTGGCCGGTCTCAATGCCGAGCGTTCCATAAAGGAGGTACCGGCTCCTGAAGAGAAGAGAACGCGGGATCTGGATCCGGGAGCGGACTCCAAGAGATGAGGGGAAGGACCCTAGGTCTTCGGACTCGTGCGAACCATAGACCAGGTGAAAATCCTAACGGCTGGGCTGGACCAATCTACTTCGTCGGGGACTCGAAACGTGTATCCTCGGCAGGCATGGCAGCGAGGGAGGGAGAAAACCCTCCTAGCATCCGCTTCACCTTTGCCTTTTCATCCTTCGATTGATCGGTGCACTCGGTGCGCTACACCATCGACGGTTTAGGTCCCTTCGAGCGAGCTCCAAGTAGGAGACAACTCGCTCCTCGGCGGATGTCAGATCCGCCCACGGCTGGCCCTCCGCTGTTCCCGAGGGCGTGTCTTACCTCGATTCTTCCTCACACCCCATTTCTCCGCTCAGCTTCCGTTTTGCCGATTATCTTCCAAAGTTATTATTCTAATCATCGCCACTGCACTCCTCTTCGTCTGATTGCCTGTTCGTCGCTTACATCCACTCTCACCATCCCATCTCTCTCTCTCTCGATCAGTCATCGTTCATCGTCTACCTCTCAACTCGCTCCTTCGCACTTTCGCTCAACGTCCAACAATCTACTGCCCACATCGCACTCGCTCGTTCCTTGACATAAAATGTTGTCGAGCCTCCTTCCACCATCTGCTTATCATCCCACCTCGGGCTCGCTAGCCAGCACCTATCTCACTTCCCCTACCTCTCAAGGCTTCACATCCACTACCATTCCTAAGCCTGTCTTGCCTTCCACTAGAGGGCGTATCGTCATGGCGTGCTTGGCCTGTCGTGAGTAGCGTCAGCGGTCTAATATCAAGCACCCAAATCTCATCCTTCTTCCCCCGATTCTCCTTATAATTTTAGGCAAGCGCAAGGTGAAATGCTCCGGAGCACGACCTTCATGCGACCTGTGCTCTCAAAATTCGCGGTGTTGCAATTACGAGCCTGTCCCTGACGAAGAAAATCGCCAAACAAAGCAACGCAAGGCCCAAAGTCGGATCCTCAAACTTCAAGCTCTCTCCCTCGACGCAGATAAATGCTCCCTCGTAAGCGAACTCAAGGTGGCCATCCCTAGTACCACGGCCCCGCATCGTACTCAAGATGCTCGAGCCAGTGGGTCGACGGTATCTGGGCGGAGTAACTCGACCTCGACCTCGGCATCAAGTTCTTCCCCCGTCGCTCAGCCAAAGTGTGAAGGGGAATACACGAGAGCTGTCAATTGGGAATCTGGAGATGAAGAGCAAGAGATCCCCATGGGCTGGGTTCCATCCTCAGAGGTGAGAAATATGAATATCATCTCGAAATTCCTGTGTCCGGTTCGGGGGCTAAACCGAAACGTCTTCACCTCCCGACTATCCTTTTTCTCCGCTCTTTCCTTTGATTCCTTCACTCCTGGCGCCTCTCGGTCCGGCTCCTGGTCTCATGCAAAAACACAGGAGGTTCCGTCGGTTCGACCATTCCCCTCCGTCCTCGCCTCAACTCCTCTCGAGACTACGTATCTTGCGACTACCTGTCAACCACCCATCATCCCTGGCTACGCATCCATCGAGGATCAATATCAGACTTGTAACTACACTCGCGCTCAATACGTGATCCGCGGAGAGGAAACAACCCAGTCTGCCGACCTCTCTCGTTCCTGGAGTTCGGAGTCGGCCTGGATCCATCCGAATCATCCAGTTCCGGCCGCACCCTCCCTTGAGTGCGCAAGGTAAAATTTGATTCTTATCATCACATGTACACATGCAAGTCTACAAGCCCGAACTAATCTCGATCCCTCGTCTGTAGCCTTTTCGCACCTGCTCTCACAGAAGACGAAGTCGTCTACCTTTCTTCTTCGACCATCGCAGTCGACACACCAAGAGCACGTGCTCAGTCCCATTCTTCAGCCGTCCCGTACCCTATGTCGAACCGATTTGACCCCATTCTCACCCTCGAGAGCTCCTATGCTCCTACACCCGTCTACATCGCTCATACCCTCAGCGATGTTCCGTCGTCAACTGGGAACTTCACTTCTTACTCGGATCCTGTGATAGTCTACCCTCCAGAGTCTCCGTTGGAGTACCACGACGGTCAACATCTCATCACAACGCAAGATCAAGGACCGGCCTTTGTGTACCCTGCTGCATCAGAGGCCTCGCCCTACCGAGTCGACAACCATCTCCATTCTTCCTCGAACTACTACCTACACGATCCCAAAGGCTACCAGCAACATGCTCACTTTTACAACACCCCAACCGAGGATGAACCCTTGACTTTTGCCAGCAGGCCAACGCTCCTTCGTTCCGTTTCTTCGCCTTACCCTTACCAACCTCGACCGCCTCGAACGTCTACTCAAAAATACCACACGCCTGCCCCTAGATCACATCGACGACTTCCTTCTCACACCAACACCAACGCCAACACCACCACCACTATCGTCATGCCTCGCGGATCGATTCTACAACCACCCTTGACCCCTTTGACGACAGCCTTCTCATCACTAGAACCACCTTCAGGATCAATCACCAACCAAGGTCTCGGTATCGGATTCATCGAAGAGGTCCCGGCTTACTTTCCATCCCTCACTTATCCTGGCGGTAACCAAGGAGAGATCTCGATCGTCGACGAACCTCAAAATCTGGGTAGTCGCCTCACCGTTGAAACAAAGGATTTCACCCTTTCGAACGGTGGTGATGAAGTGCTGGAAGGGATTGAATGGGGACAGGAGGGAGGAGCTTGGTCAAATCATCACTTTCAGTCGTCCCTGCCAACACCAAGCTTGTAAGGGGGGAAGGGAGTGTGTAGCCAGATGCTTCCCGTTCGCTGTTTATACGTTTCTTTCTTCTTACTCTGAATCCTGTTTCCACTGATTTGTCTTCGGTTGTATTCCTCTACCACTGTCCGATCTTGCCCCTGATCCTGCCTTTTCTCATCTGTCTCTCCGTCACTACCACTCTCCATCTCGTTCTGATCATCTTGTCATCGTCGTCCCCTGTTTCAAACTTCCTCACTCGCTCACGCTCTTTCGTTTTCTTGTTTCTTATCCGTTCTATTCCCTTCTTGTTTTATCTCCTGGAGATCATCTGAAGTCTCTTGCTTTCTTTTGTTGCGATTATGGACTGTGATTTCTACGCATCTCTGGCTTTCTCTTTTCCTTACTAATTAGCTACCTCTCTCCCATTTTCCACTTCGATATGCTGATATGAATGAATCGCTTTGGTCGGTTTTCTTACTCAACGATCACGAATCGTTTCATCGTCCATCAACCCATTTCGAACATCGGTCGTAAGTACCAGATTTGCGAAAACAGACACGACTTTGTTCTAGGGGAGGGGAAGGGAAGGGGAAATGGTCGTGGAAGGACCTCTCCCATCCTCTGAGAAAAGGCATGATAAGGTCCTCATCCCCGGAAAGAGGACGGTTCTTGGTTTCATGCCGAGAGGATTTCTAGAGAAAGGATTGGGTCATTATAGGCGTTTCGTTGAAAGGAGATAGATTGAATAAAGGAGCGGTTTTTTTTTCTGTCGCGATCTATTGGAATTCTATCGGGCGATGAATGCCTGATATTGTTCAATAAGGATCTCGTTGGCGACTACAAGGATTCGGTCCCGGGCGGACGGAGATGGAAAGAGGAAGGCGAGAATTGAACAAGAATTGGGAGTGAACAGAGATGAAGAGTCAGCGAGTCGACCCCTCCTAGTCACCTCGATCGCGGAAAGCAGATTTGGAGAAGAGTAGCACAAGGACTCACCTAGGGTAATGATCGTATGGGGTGCGATCCTGAGAAGATGAGCGAGACTGCCCTTATACAGAGCAAGAACCCCTTCGGCCTTTGCTGTCTTCATGATACAGTCGATCGGGTTCTTGTAGTACAGGCCTTGACTTCGTCCAGATGGGAGAGTTTTCGTCGGTTCTTGCCAAGAGATAATCAATATAGGAGGGAATCCTTCAGCTTTCCTGAGTCCAACGCGCATCGCATCGATCTCCAAACGGGTGGGACGAGGGGCACGCACGATTGTACATCCGAGTGAGAGCAGTGTCGGCCGGTTGCATGACTGTGCACTGTTTTGAAGAATGAGTCCAGACAAGGAAAGGGTTAGCCAGAGTCCGGTGAAAGAAACTGAGACGGGGGGAAGGGCGTGCGTAGGAGAACTTGACATACGACGGCGAGACCAGAGACAGTTGAACTGAGAAGGTAGGTCCATGGACTGTCGGCTTTGAGGTATCCGCCATTGACGAGCAGATTCTTGGTGAAAAAGTAGGAGGGAAGCTGGACGGAGGAGCCCATGCCAGTTCGGAGGATAGCAGCATCGATACCTAGGGTGTTGGCGAGGTCATGAGGATACTTGTAAGTCAATTCGGTAGATCATGCGGCGATCAGAGCAGCTGATCTGGGATACCGCAGCGACGAACCTCGGAAGAGACCTCGAACACCTTCCGCCCGGAAGATTGTTCCAAGGGCATCGAACGAGTTCTTGTAGTAGTGTTGAGCGCCGACCGGAAGAGCCGGAGAATATGCCTAAGTTTTCGTCGATGAACGAAACGGTCAATAGATCAACCAGGCGAGAAATGCCACCGGCAGCATCGCGAGACAAGCAATCAGACGAACCTGCATCCTAGCTTTGACCAAGAAAAGAGGGTTTCCAAGAGACGCTCCGATGCATCCAGACATTGCGCCAGCAAAAACAGCTACAGGAAACACCTGGGCGGTCGGATCCTTGCCGATGAGTGACATGGTACCTCGACGAATTGGCTCATAGAATCCTAAGAGCGCGGGAAGCAAGAGACGTCGTCAGCTGCTGAGTTCGGATTTGTTTTCTGCTTCATGTCATCAGATTCGTCGGACCAAGATTTACCGAGACGAGATCCATTGAGAAGAATCTTGAGTGATGTGGGCAGATGATCAGGGAAAAGACATGACCAAATCAGCTATACAGAATCAAGACTCAGCTGTCCTGCCACTTGTATGATCTTACCTGATACACATACTGTGGACGCGATGACCCATTGTCTATGTCAGCACATGGTCCTCAATGAGATTTAGTACAAATCCGACTCACTGCTGTTCCAAGTCCTCTCTGGAGACCCTTGATTCCTTCGTTCTTGCCCGTCCTGCGGATAACGTCGATGATAGAGCTGTAGACTCTGGGCGTCCCTTTTTGAGAGAGTTCTCCATCTAACTGAAGGCGTGTCTTTGCGACCTCTGGAATGTTGGCTTAGGATGGGAGAGGGGAGGGTTCGATCGGACGGAGTCATCCGAAGATGCGGGGTCGCATCAATAATGGCTTCTCTTCTCGCCAGGATTCGTACACCGAGAGCATGAGGGGAAGAGTACAAGCTGAGAAGAGTGAAGCCACTAACAGAAGGTCACTGCCACGCATGCTGCTACGCCTCCAACGGCGAACGTTTCGAGGGTGCTGAGAGGTTTCGGGGAGGACTGAACGACAGGCTGCTTCGGCACGACCGGTGTCAAAGAAGGGACTGAATGTGACGCCATCTATGGAGGGAAGCGAAGGGACTGAGACGAAGAAGGGAGCTGGGGAGGGGGAGAAAGGTGTTGTTCGGAGTCGAAGAGAAAGGACCGGCAATTGCCAAACAAAAAGATAATCGATAGATTGGTCACCGCCGTTTTTCTGCACGACGTCCTCGATCACAGTGCCCTAAGACTAGCGTATCAACATGGAATCACTACTCGCTCATCACTTCGTATCAATCACCAGACCTGCACCGAATTTCGGGTGGCCATGCTTGACCACCCCCCCCCCC
>BCKM01000003.1:831002-983753 GCA_039545415.1 Udeniomyces megalosporus | reverse complement strand
CCCCCCCCCCCCCCCCCCAACCGACACAGCACAAACGTCATCTTCCCCAATCTGACCAGTCCCCCCCCCCCCCCCCCCCCCGGATCTTCTCTGTTCAACCCAAACGCACACTAGACACTCCTCATATCGACCCCCCATTTCACTTTGCGAAAACAACGATCCGGAGTGGAGACCACCTGATTTAAATGATGGCAGGAGGATGTTCTTCTCATCGCCCCTGTGTCCAGGCAAAGGTCTCAGCTGAGAGTAGTCATTGAAGCAACATGCTACATCTAGCTCGCAAGAAAAGGCTCTTAGTCCATCAAATCCATCTTGACCTGATCTTTTCATCAGATCTGACAACGAACGACTAGAGGAAACAGACTCACTCTAGAGGCCGACATCTAGCAAACCACCTTTGATACCCAGCAATCATTCCGCAACAGCTTTCCCTGTTCGTCTCAACACCCAGATTCCATGTTGAACTTTTGGTCTACATACGGCGACCGAGGCAGAATTTTCCATTTCCTCTTCCGGCGCGTCGACTGGGATGCACTTGACAACCTCCCAATACCCTGCCAACAGTTCAAGGTCGAATCGATAGAGGGAGTACGACATGGCTAGCCAGATGGCTGACGTGTGGGTGATCAAAGCGAGGTTGCGAGCGAGGATTTGAACGGGTGAGAAGACGAGAGGCGGGGAGCTGATCAATGAACGAGGAGAGGAGCTGGGAAGCGGTGGAAGAGGAAGGTGATGCCCGCACGAAAGAGCATCAGACGTAGATTTCTCGATGACGATTGAGAACAACGAGGACGATGGGGAGTCAGGAGAGGAAAGGGTCGAGATTAGATCGGTTGGGGATAGAAGGTCGGCGATCTTGAATATCATGCGATGAGTTGATTGAGGGAAAATTTGAGACTCTCGAGATTCGGCCCATGATATTGCAGCGGGTGAGAAATCGAGGTTGGTGATGTTGTTTGGGGAGAAAGGAGAGGTCAAAGGTGAGGGAGTAAACGATTCGAGCCAAGCTCTTAACTCGAACGAGAGGTTGGACGTCCCTGAACCGATGTGTAGGATTCTAGGCGCTGGGGTGAGGGGTTGATGGGCACCAAGTTGAGGTAAGAGGGAGGCGAGGGATTCGAATAAGAGGGACCGAAATATGGCAGGAGGTGAGAGCCACTCGAAGCCAGAGTCCACTGTCTTGAATCGAGTTTCCCAGTAAGACTTGGTAGCGTATTCTGGCATGCTTGCGAGGGGACCTGAAGAATAGTCAGCCAAAGTCAAACAAGACGAGATCCCGGACGAAACCCTCGACGACCCCACGAAAGCACCGCGTCACTCTTGGGTAAACCATCGCCATCCACCTTGGCTAGGCTGCCATTCATGGACTCCTATCATCCCCAGCATCACATAGCACCTACCTCATCACCCTCTAGCCTCACCCAACTTCAGCAAGACTTTCCTTCAACCAAGCAGCTCCAGTCAGTCCCCATCATCGTCCGTTCGACCGGATCTCCTCTCATCTCCTCGCCTTTACATAGACGACAGGACCTCGCAGACCTTCTGGAAGATCCAGCTTATTTCCAGGCTTTCCTATACTCTCTTCCCGAGGTCAAGAACAAGTTGAGACAGATTGATGAGGTGTCAAAGAGGAACGAGTCCATTGCGCGTGAGGTTATCTCACTTGTACCGCCGGCCATCTATCCGTAGTACATAAACGTGGAGAATCAGAAGCTCATCCGTCGTCGCCGTCTCATCCGCTCATCCATTATATGGACAAACAGAAAGCACATTGGCTCTAAAGCAACCTCTCGAGCAACTTCGATCAGAAACACTTGCTGCCTTCACCAATGCCACCGATTTGAAGACTAGATGGGCTCAGATAGAAAGAGAGCAAGCAGCACTTTACTCTGCAAGTGACCTCTCATGCATACAATAAGACGTAGCGTTGGTACAGTCGGGGCTGACTTCACTCCTCCCCGTTTGTTCCCTCCAGCGATTTACCGAATCATTCCTTCACCTTCGACTTCGACATTCTCTGGGGGAACAGGACGACCTATCTGAAACTCTTGCATCATCATTCATCGACGGCAGTCCTCGCTCGGACTCACCGTCGCCATCTGCCATCGACAATGTAGGTCGGATTCTTTGCCTCCCTTTGTACTTGCTCCTTCGAACCCTCAATAACAACGCCTATGAGCTGACACCCACTCTCACAACCATTTTCCATTCTCCTGTCTCACTTGCACCAAGAATCGAGCACTTGACGAGTTTGTTCGTGATTTCAAGGCCAGTCGAAAGGTCTATCACAAACGAGCAATTTGGGCGGAAAGATGGGCTCGAGGCGAGGTCAGTTGGAGAGAGGATTGATGGTCACTGTTTGGAGGACTTTTGAGCGTGGTTGTAATATCTGGAGTTGTATGTATCTGGAACGAAGGGGTTTGATGATTGGTATGACATTTCACGACTGGGAAACGAAGCTATCAGTACAACGCCAATGTCAGTCAGGGAAGGAACGTTTGTGCTGGTGGTTGTGAGTCTCTCCTTTCATACTACCTGAGTTTCCCTACCAGGGACTGATCAGGGACTGATTTGGATTGCCACCATTACCGATCCTTGTACCGACGGACCTGTGCCCGATTGTTGGCAATCGTCTTCAGTCGCGTCTTCGCGATGCCAACTCACGTTTTACCTTGAAGTGGAATCGAAAAAGAAAGAATAAATTCGAAACCTATCCGCTCCGGCCGAACAAGATCCAAGATATTACCCGCATGATACCCGTCTCGATCGAATCCACCCACCTCTTGGTCTTCCCTCCCCTTGGTATCTTTCGAGTGTCAGGCCAGGATGAGCTGGATCAGATAGGAAGAGATGATTGGGTAGGTGTGATTGTTCACGCATGTTGATGTGACTGAAGGGAAGTTCGGGAAATCGGTTAGGGGCGTAATTTGAATCGCCCGAGATCGGCCCTGGTTCAGAGTAGATCCCCTGTCTCCTCACAACAATCAACGAGGCTCCCTCTGATTTGTTGACACCCTCTCTCCCAACTCTCTCCCAACTCTCTCCCAACTCTCTCCCAACTCTCCCTCGCTCCCTCTTCCATCAAACGCCCACTTCCCTCTTTCTCTCCCTTTCCTCTCGAGAACCACCCATTCACCCACCCCTCCTTTGCGCCCTTCTTTCATTTCATCCCGCTGAGCTGCTTCATTCCTGATATCTCCATTCCCATTCACATCCCCGCCTCATCTTGACTGACGACGATCCAAGTCCCGTCGTCCATTCTCCTCTTCGTTTGCACCTGCGCCCTTGCTTCGTCCTCTTGCACGTCTCCTGTCCCTCCACATCATCTCCTCGACATTTCATACTAGATTATGATGATACCCAGGACTCCTCCCGCTCGCCTGTCCTCCCGCTCTCTGTCCTCGAGTAACGACAACCACCCACTCTCGGTCTCTTCCAACGTCAACATCAACAAAACACCGTCGACTGTCCGCTCATCTCCTCTCGCTTATACCATCGATCATCAGTCTCAGCAACAGTACAGGCAGCATCAGCAAACTAAGCACCAGACTCCGAGCGATGCCAGCTCCAACTGGAAGGCTCGAAACCGAAGCTCGTCCTCGTACGCCACACCTACAATTCGCAGAAGGATGTGGGGTCAAGACAGTCAGGTAGGCATTTTAGATCGTCACATCATCGTCCCGCATGATGTGGCTGACAACGGATGGTTTCGCTTTCCCGCTTCCGCCCAACCCCTCTGTTCTCCGCAGTTCACGCCCGCACTCTCGACACCTGGGCTCGACTATGCTCAGTCACCTTCCTCACCTGCGAGCATCCTCCAGACTCCGTACACTCCCCACACCCTTGACGCATCCCGCCAACGATCCCGTTCCTACGCGATTCCCATTCGACACCCGGACGAACCGCCTGTGAGCCCAGGGTTCGACCAGATCGCGTACGAGCTTGAGCCCGAAGTCATCGCTACCCTCGGAACTGGAGGAGCAAAGACCGTCAGGGTCGTTGAGGAGAGGGATTCCAACTGGTTTGGAACGAGCTTCTCGGAGTCCGGAAGGATGAGGAGGAGCACGGGTGGGATCCGTACGTCTAGTCCTCGTCTGGCTGGCATGTCTGATTTCGCATACTCATGGTCATCCGAATTCCTCCCGCAGTCAAAACTAGTTCCACGACGCCTTCATCCCCTCTCTCACAGTCTACAGTATCTCGCCAAGCCCCATCGACCCCGTCCCGACCTTCAGGTCTCAGCGCATCTTCGATCCGACTGCCAGCTCACGACCCTGCCAAGTTTTACACTCCACCTCCCGCTCGTACTCAGTCGTCGATTCAGCTCGCGGCTTCTCCTGTGCCCCCCTCCGCCTCGTCGTCGATCAACGGCCCGCTATCGTATGTCTCGACCGGACGAGTCCGAGCTCGAACTCAAATCCCAGGCGCCGGAAGAGCGCTCAGCCCTTACATCTCTGAGGAACAGGAGGGAAGTGCTCAAGGGGGCGTTGAGAACGAAGGCGATTCGCGAGAGAGACAAGAATCAACACCCAGCTTCAGCAACGATCTACAGCTTCAGGAGGCCGTCACGATCCACTCATCTTGTTCTTCCGTCTCGTCAGACTCTGCTTCGTCTTCTTCCAGTCAAATCACGAAGACCAACAATGGGGTCAATTCCTCCCCATCCGCCAACAAGCTGAGAACGCTGTCTGGCCTGGCACCTTCGCTTCGGCTTTCGTCCTCGACGACTCTCGCTCCATCACACCTTTCTCAATCGCACGTCCTACATTCCTCGCTCCTGTTCCAGCTTGATCCCCCCGCCACCCTTCTCCCTCCCACATCCAAAGGAAGCTCTCCGACATTAACAGCATCTTCGTCTGCCGCTACTGCCGCTGCCGCTGCTGCTCTCTCTAACCGACTTATCCGAACCGGTCGGATCGGCAAGCTCGGCGGGCTCGTACTGGATTACGAGACCCGAAGGAAAGATGGGGGACCTCCCAGCCGCATCCCCCTGGGCGGGCTCTCGCCATGCGGGGCGTGCGAGATTGAGGTCGAAAAGGAGGGCGTCCAGGTCAAGAAGTGCGGTTGCTTCGTCTGCAAGAAATGGTACGTCTTCTCTCGATGGTCTCGCCTGATTTGAGCCTCACAACTGATCCTTGTTCCCCTTGGTTTTTGCAACGGTCTATTCAGCTTTACGAGTGGAATGAATATCGTCTGCGACGTTGCTGGCAAGTCTATGCGATGTCCCGCTTGTACTTCGCCCGTCGACACGTTTACCACGATTCACTCCAAAGTTGCCGCCCTCACCGCATCGGTCATGAAATCAACATCGTCCTTGACTTCGTCGCCTCAAATCAAGACGGCTGCTGAGCTCGAGGAGGAGGCTCAGTGCGTCTTGCTGCGATTTGACAATGCGAGCTGGGTGAGTCGTTCGATTCCTGTGCCGTCTCTAGTTCTGATTCGAAATCTGACGGATTCTTCACTCTGTTATCATTACTATCACGCCGTCCGGACAGGACGTCACCCCTGAGATGATCCGAGCCTTCCTCCCCGTCGGTTCTCTGCCTGATTCGGCCAAAAACCCTCATCCCATTCACCTCCTCATCAACCCTGCCGACGGAAAGACGAAGGATTACTTCGTTCGTCTCTCTTAGCCTATGATTCGACTGTTCGCACGGACCACATCACCGATACTTTTCCTTGCTTGTTGACCCCTTCGTGTCGATCGTTCATGCGCTCTATCACTACAGTTCGTCGAAGTGGACTCCAAGAAGGTCGTCTCAAAGATCCTCAAGCAATGTCAATCCGCCAAGCTCGGAGATGGAGCTAAAGCTCGACCCGTCACGATCACTGTTCGTTTCGCAATCTCGCTCGATGCTTCTTCTTGACTCTCCTGTCTGAGTCCGCTAATCGAGACATCATTGACTCACCTTGGTCCATCCGTCTTGTCGTATTCAGCTTTCGACTCTCGCTGAGCTTCGATCAGAGATCCAACCATCTTCACCCGAAGTTTTATCGTCTATCCTCGAGCTATGCCACACGGCATTTTCGACCAAGAAGACATATATCAAGCGAAGATCTTTCCCCTTGTAAGTAGATACCTTCCCTATTTTCATCTGTTGTATTCTTAACGCTAACCCAGGTCATTTCGGCACAAAAAAAAACAGCCTCTATCTTATGACTCTCCTCACTCGAGCCAATCTCGTCGGTATCGAGCTCGAGACACTCCTCGTCTTCCAGTCTTCCACTCAGATTCTCTCCTCCGTCCTAGAATCAGGAGCTGCTTCATCTGCCGATCTCGAATTGCTCTCAACACTATACAAGGTTCTCCTTCAAAGCAACCTTCTCCCACCGTTGATGAAGCAGCAACAGGAGCATGGATCCATGGGCTTGGCGGCTGGTATGATGGTAGCAGCGAAGGCGGCGACCCTGAATTCCAGATCGAGCCTTCAATCGACACCAAAGGCCGTGAACGGAGCTCGAGGATCGATCACTTCTAGTGGAGGATGTCCAATGTCGACTCCTTCTACCGGCATCAGGGCCAATAGCAACAATAACTCTCATCATCTTCTTCACAGCGGCAGTAGTAGCCTTAGTTCTTCGCCATCTTCTTCGACATCATCTCTTATCGCTACTCCTTACTCTGCTCCTAACCTTCTCCCTAATCCTTCCGGAAAGGGAATCAACATGTCGACAGCGACTTCTTCGTTGAAACCTTCTAGTCCAGCATTCCACCCTCAAGGTCTACCACTGCTTCAATACCAACATCAGCAGCAGCACCAGCAATATCAAGTGCAACAGTGTCACCCCAATCAATACCCAGTTCAACCATTCGGAGCAGTAGCAGGCTCAACAACTCCATTCTATCATCCAACCCAAATGATTACTCACCTCCCACCGACCCAACTCATGAATCAGCAGCAACATCATCTTCTCGCTTCGCCTTTCCAGTATGGTCATCTGAGCAGGAGTAGCCATAACGACGTCAATGGTGGAAGTCCCTCTTCAAGTATGGTTGGCCCACCACCTGCTCTGTTTTACCCAATCCAAACGCTGGCACCTCAGCCTCATCCTCCTCCTCCTCCTCCTCCTCCTGCTTCTTCTCCTCATCACCATCATCAGCAAAATTTCACCATCAATTATCTTCCCTCACAAGGGAATACCGTTGTCGATGCATCAGGAATTAATGCGCTCATCGGTGACAATGGTCTCGGACTCACTCAGCAAGCTTCCCCTCTCAGAATCTAAAATGGTTTTTTTCTTCCTTCCTTTCTTTCTTTCTTTCTTCTTCTGTTGTCGATCATCGTTCTGCTTCCTCGCTCCCGGAAATTCTTCATTGTCTCCTTCTTTCTCTTCTCCTGATTAGCGTTCCTCTCTTCCCTCTCTCTCTCTCTCTCTCTCTCTCTCTCTCTCTCTCTCTCTCTCTCTCTCTCTCTCTCTCTCTCTTTCTCTTTCTCTGATTATGCATCACACACCCTTCTCTCCCTCCCTCCTTCCCTCCCTCCCTCCCTCTATCTCCTCTCTTGCTTTATCATCATAACATCAACATTCAACGATCTCTCTCTTTCTCTCTCTGCTTATCCACACTCCTATCTCTCCTGACTTCCTGTTCTCTCCTCTCTCTCTCTCTCTGATAAGAACGACATCTATACCTCACAAACATCATAGCTGGACTATCAAAGAAATCACGAATCTCTTCTTTTGCTTCTTTCTTTCTTTTGCTTCTTTCTTTCTTTTGCTTCTTTCTTTCTTCATCTTCTTCTTCTTCTTCTTCTTCTTCTTTTAACGCACAATGTCTCTCTTTCTCTCTTATCGTTATGCTTTGCTATGGTTTAAGGATTGAGACAGAAAGGCGAGTTGAATCGACGTGAGCGTCAGGCAGAGTTGAATCTGTCCCTAAAGGAAAAAAAAAAAAAAAAAAAAAACCTCTTAGAGAAAGAAACGGAAAGGCAAAGAGTGAAAAAGTGGGCGATGGATGTATGGAAGAAGGCTTAGCAGAAGAAGAAGATGAAGATGAAACCCTGTAGTGTCGAATCCCGTCCGAGAGAGGGAGATAGAGTGGAGAATGAAAAGATGCCGAACCAGAAAAGAGAAGGAAAAAAAGGAGGACAAAGAAAGAGGACAGACACGCAAGCGTGACTGGATCCTGGCAAAGCCAAAGAAAGCGAGATGGTAAGATGGTAAAGGATGTGACAGGTCGTAAGGATATGTGTGAGGGCATAAACATGAGGAAGAGCGTGATGGAAAGGGCATGAGAGAAGTCGTGATGATCTCGTGATTGAGCTGATCCCGGCGTAAGAGTGGCGTAAGGGAGGTCATGTAAGGAGTCGCGCGTGCTCTTTCAAGCACGAATGGAGGCTCTCGTTGTGGTAGTCGTCGAAGCTTGTCGACTCCTCGGCTTGAGGATATCTGCCTTGCTGGACCTTCAGGGTATCAAGCAACAAAGAGCGAGCGGTACAGCGGTTAAGATGAAGTCTTCGTCTCAACGGTACAGTAAAAGACTACAGGTCCTTACATCCTCGGGGAAGATACGCCAAAGTGATTCTCCTTTTGGAAACGAGAAGAAAGGTCGTTGTTCCGGGAAGCATTCCTGCGAAGGGAGATTTGCCAGTCGGAAGTTAAGAATTGAGTGTTCCTTCCAAAAGACTCTGCAAGAACGAGTAGTGATTTGAGAGAATCAAACTCACGCAACCTGTTGACTCAACTTCGTCCCCATCGTCTTCGGTTGTGTCTCGTTTGTCAGGTTCCCCATCTCGTTCTTCTTCGAGGGAAACGAGGGGATGTTAGGTTCGACGCTATCTCCCTTCTTTCTCTTCCAACCGAATGAGTCTCGTCTGACGGACGACGAAACTCGTTGTCTTGACTCTCCACTGATAAATCGCGTCTCATTTTGTTCGACGACTCCCAGAACCGGTCGCGACAAAGATGAGGAAGAGCCGAGCCAGGGCGTCTTGAGCGGACTAAGAGGAGAGATGGCCTTCAGCGATGGAGGAGGAGCAGAGACGGTGGGCTCGAGAGATGCAGTTGATGGACCAGCCTCAAGAATGGGAAAATCGTTGTGAAAGCTACCGAGGGAGGTCAAAGGAGCGGAAACCGAGCTGACTGGTGGAGCTGGTCGAGCAAACTTAGAAAACTTGGCAGAGGGGGGTTCGGTTGAGCCGGATTCGACGAGCTTGTTGAACTTGGTGGCTATAGCGAGAGGTCGGGCGTTCTTGGTTCTGATGCTTCTAGTTGCGGTATGAGAAGGAGCAAAGGCATAGGGTGAGGTCAAGACTCGAGCGTCAGACAGGCGAGGTCCCGAGGAACGTCTTGCTCGAGGAACGACGTTGAGTGGAGAAAGAGACAGGTAGGTTTTGGCCGATGATTCGAGGAACGCCATCACGTCCTGACATTTGCGAGGGGGAGTGAAGACTTGAGTAGAACGATCAAGAGCAGTCCAGTCTCAAGAGGTATCAGCATGTGTTCTCCTGACATCAAGGGTAGGCGAAGAAACTGAATATAGATGAAGAGACTTACGAGAAATCTCGGCCAACGATGCGTCCGTATCCTTCCAACTCGCGACTGACGTCTCGTATTCGAAGGTAGCGTCTCGTTCCCATTCGTTCCAGCTCCTCATGCTCTCCAACTCCTCCGGCGACTGATGAGTGGCGATATCTGGCTCTCGTCCTCTGAGGAAGACAGGGGAAGGGAATCCTCCAGACCCCCAGCTGTGACCAGTGGCTGGAGGCGAAGAGGATCGGGATAGTCCAGGGGGAATTGAACTCTGGACATCAATAAAGATACTCTTCGCTGATGGTGTCGAAGTCTTTTCTTCTTCGAGGATGGTCGCCTGAACGCTGACTGATCCTGAAGGGCCGCTCACTCGTCGATGATGAATTCGCTGGAAGCTTGACCAAGGTCCAGTCGAGGCCCTCGCCGCGACAGCAGGGGTCGCCGAACCGATCTCGACGAGCTCAATTGAGGAGCGGGAACCAGAGGCTTCGGAACTGACGGACGGAGATGGTGAGACGGCACCTCTTCGACTGGTACTGGTCATCGCCATGGTGGGTGGGACGGCGTCGAGCACCAAAGCGGCTGGACGTGGTCGAGTTCGATTTCGAGCGTTGGGGGGTCGAGGTCGAGCGTGGGACTTCCAAGGTCGACTAGGAGGGCTGATGCTGGAGGGTGATCGCTCTAGGATCGGGCAGATTCTTTGTCAGTGATCCATCATCACTTTGGAGCTGCTAAAAGCCAAGTAGATGAGCTAACCTTGCGATCCGAACGAAGCATCCTCTCCACTACCCGTGAGACAGCTGTCTTCCAGACTAGCTCGCGTTCGAAGCCCCTCACTCTGCTGCTTCCTCTCCTCCTCGAGCTCTCGCATCGATCGTTCAAACTCCTCCTGTGAAGAAGCGACCACGACTCTAGCCTTTCTAGGCGAGCTATCCTTCTCCTTCGGGACGGCCTTGCGCTTAACGAGCCGAAGTGGCGAGACAGCGGGAGGCGAGGGGCGTGGGATTAATGGCGCGACGAGGGTCGGCAGGACGTAAATGGAGGCATCGGCTGACGATGAGAAAGAGGGGGGCTCAAACTGAGAGAAGCTATCGTCAAGCTGGGGGAGATGTTGAGCCTGGTGGGATTGCTCTCGAGCGAAAGGTCGGAGGAATTGGAATGTATCATCTGCAACGTTGTCGACCGCACTCGACATGCTCGTTGGACGCTCCTTGATCTTGAAGGGAGGAATCGTCGAGGGAACGGAACAGAACGAAGGTCCTTCCTCGACGTCGATCATTGACTGATCTTCTTRCTGTTCTACTCGCTGCTGCTTGAACGCAAAGGTGTCATCCTCGGCAGGGTCGCTTCCCCCCTCATCATCGAGACTGAAGCCGCTGATTGGTCGGAGTGACTTGATGAAGAAGGATTGTCCGAGGAATGAGCTATTCTCTCCAGCGGACGAGTTGAAGATAGAGGAGGTACTGGAGTCGTTTCGGAGGTGATCTCGGATGTCGAGTTGATCGCCGCCGCTCGTGTCCATCGAAGTTCTACACTCAGATGAGGTGGACGTTTCCGAATCAGCTCGTAGTCGACCTCCAGTGGGCGGGAATCCTGACTGATTGTGAGCTTGAGTGTACGAGGCAGTGTCGTCGAAGGTGTGATCTTGAGCAGAGGCGAAAGATTCGTCGGTGGGCGAAGCAGTGATGGACGTCAAAGGAACTCCCATCTCTTGGACGAACATCTTGTTCTGGAGAGGAAAACCCGAGAATAGAACCGTTAGTCGGATGAGCACCTTGGGTAGACGAGGACGAGGAAAGCGACTGACTCCGAGACCAGGTCGTCCAGAAAGATCCAGCAGATAACTTCCATCCGAGCTCATCGAGCTCTCCTGTCTTCGATGATGGTTCCAATCTGGTCGGCCCATCGTTTGAGACTTCGTCCCAACTTTATCTCTGACTGTAGAGAACGACGGCCGACTCCTGTTGTGAAGGCTGACGGGAGGAGGAGGGATGCCCCCGACAGCGACTAAGCTGTCAATCGAGCCCCTTCGATGATGCCCAGACCGGGCGTCGGAAGAGGCCGTCGACGAAGCAAGAGAATTCGTGCTGTAGGCGGAAGTTGGCCGTCCTCCGAAGCTGTTCCTCGATCCATCGTGGTGGAGTGTCGTACCGGAGACGGTTCGATGGTGACTATAGCGAGAAGGCACGACTTCACCCACGGACGACATCGTAAGCATGCTGATAGATGAAGGATGTCGAGCGAGATTCGATAAATCGAAAGAATCTCGGTCCTTGTCGATTCCGTAACTGACGTCGAGACCGAAAGGATCTGCAGAGCCGGGTCGGATGAAAACGTTGCCGATGCCGCTCGCCATCGAGTCGACGCTCATGTTGTAAGCGTGTCCCCGAGCTTCATTCGCTGAGTTCGAAGGGAAGGAAGACTTCTGATGGAAATCTTCTCCGCCACGCCGATCTCTCCGTTTGCAGCTGTCGTCCGAAACGATGGAGAACTGGTCGGTGTTGAACTGGGAGACATTGTGATCGCCAAAGTCGATATCTTCACCGTCCGAGCTGATATCGCGCGAGGATGAGTCAAGGGTGAGGAAAAAGAGGTCTTGTTGAGTAGATTCTCGATCTGGCGACGATGAGTCGAAGACGAATGGTTCAGGTGTTGGGGCAGAGAGAGCGATCTCCGGCAAAGGGATGACGACGGGTGAGCCTTCGGTCGGACCAAAGGTCGTTTTGCAACGTGAGGAGGATCGAATGGAAGCGTCGATGCTGGACGGTAGACCCGAGTCTCGAACAGAGGTCGGAACTGATTCATACATCAAGAGCAACAGGTGACGTCAGTGGGATGATTGTCTCAACGTATAGATCGCGAGTATGGAAGATAAGAGCGATCCGCTTACCTCCAAACCGGAAGTCCTTGCGAAGCTCGCCCGGTGTAGAAGCAGCCGAGTAAGATTGGGCAGGAGGAGAAGCTCGAGAACTATGGACACTATCGTCAACTCCAACACCAGCAGCCCCAGCAACCTCGAGGAAGCTGGCTCGAACGCCCTCGTTCAGCCTTCCCAGCTCTCCCGTGAAATCAAACGTGCCAGATTCTCGTCGAGGACTGAGATCACCCTCGCTGTCACTGTCCATTCCGACAATGGCTCGGAACGTGGGAGGTTCAAGTCGGAAGCCGTTCTGGCCCTCGGCTGTCGAGACTGGGATGAGGGAAGCTGAGGATGGCCGACCACTTCGAGGAGAGATCCGATCGATTGGAGGAGGAGAAGGCAGGTTGGAGACAGACGATGAGTCGGAGTCGGGCGAACAGCGAGATGACGTGTAGGAGATTGTCCTCTGTCGAGAGGGATCGAGATTGATTTGATGTGAAATGATCTCTTGAAGATCTTCCGGGACGTCTGGCTCCTCGCGGTCACCGCCCTCGGCCTGAAGAATTCGCTCGACACCCATTGTCTGACCCATACCGATCGGTGCACCGTCTGGTGAGAACGGAACTTTGGATGTAAATGGCTGGCTTGGATTCTTGGCGAATTTTGGTTGCTTGATGGAGGACTTAGATCGAGGGACGATCCGTTTGATACTGATTCGACGCTTGAGGGTTTGCGGGGATCCTTGCTCAGTCTCTGCTGGTCGAGCGGCTCGTCGCTTGTCCTGAATCTGTCGCAGAGGCGAAGGACTGGAGATAGAGGTGGAACTCTCTGGCGAGGTCAGGATCGAGGTTTCCGAGATTGCCTGTCGGGCCAAGGTTCGGGCTGGCGAGGTCGAGAGATCCATACGGTTGAGAAGGTCGTGCAGAGAGAGGTTCGCCCGGTTGATCAAGGAGATGGTCGATTTAGACTTGCTGAGGTCTGTTCGTGCAAGCACAAATTAGTCAAGATTACGCGCGGCAAAGTCATCTGACACAGAGAGAGCGAACCTTTCAAGTTCTGAATCTGGGGTACATCATCCGCGTCAAGGATTTTACGGGAAGCTTGGCGAGCGAGGCGAAGTTCAGACACTACAATTACATTCAGGAGAGCGTACATAGTCAGTAATCAGGTCAACAAGACAACCAAGAGCAAGTTCGAACGAACTGTCGACAAGGTCTGCATCCTCGACACGAAGAGGCGCGATAGCCTCCGGCTCGACGACATCTCGAATCAATGAACCGAAAGAAAAGCCGGAGTCAGTTGATTCAGTCCGAGCGCCGAGATGAAAAAATGATCGACTCACTTGTAGTAGCTGTGCGGTCGACGGCATCCGATTCCCGTCTCTCGACCGACCAATCGGTCCTCATGATATCCAGTGACTTGCTGCGGGATTCAACTCTATGGTCGCTCGTCTCTCCGTCGGTAGAATCGGCCAGAGGAAGTGGAAGCGGACCGAGGAAGAGGTTTCCCAAAGGTGCACGACTCAGGCCACCATCACCAAGACTCGATCGTCGAGGCGCAAACGTTTGAGAGCGATGATCGTTTCGGGCAGCAGCTGTGATGGCATCGAGCTGAATGGGCGAAGAGATGGTCCGGTTGGATGTTTTGACGCCTAGACCGACAGGCCAATTAGGATGCAGCGTGGAAGAAGTCGAAAGTGTGGTGGAAGTCAGAACCGTGCGATTTTGGATGGCGTGATGATCGGAGGTAGAGATGGCAAGCGGTCTCCGTTTAGGGACAGGTTTGGGTTTCTTGCTATACGCATCGTTGACAGATTGAGACGAGAAGAGCGGTGCATGCGAAAGGCTGGAAGGATTGTGTTGGTTGTTTCGAACGACGTTGCTGTTGTTGGATGAGACTGAAGGGAGCAAGGCGGGTCAGATGGTTTTCACGGGCGATTGCCATCACGTCAAGAGTGCGGGACAAGAACGAACCAAACGGCTTCGCGACAACGTCGTGACCAGCAATTTCTCTTTTCCCATCCTCATTCTTCTCCTCAGACTTCTTGCATCTGACACTGGATCCCGTCGTGAGTTTTCTCCAAAGACTTTCACCAGTGTTCACGCTTCCCGTGCTATCTCTCTTCTGGGACTTTGAGTAGATCGAGGGTCGAGGTGACGACAGGAACTGTACGGTGGGCCCCCCGTTGGTGCGCTGACTTTCGATGGTCGAGCCTGTCAGGTGAGGAGCTGGAGAGTAGGCAGAGGGTTCCCAGGTAGGAGAATACTGGGAGGTCGGAGTGGATGAGTTGATGTGGGTTTGTGGCGTCTGGAGGTTGGAACCGATTGAAGATACCGTGGCCGATGAGCTGGATAACAAAGTTCAAAGAAGAATCAAATCCTGATACGCAACTACCAGTGTGTTTCGAAGAGGTTCATAGCTGGACGATGGTATGAAAAAGATGTGAACAAAAAGGGAGACGAACGCTTCGCTTCCTTGCTTCTTGTGACCGCCACTACCCCCAAACAAACCCTTGAGACCCTTCCTCTTCTTCCCTACAGTGTTCGGTCCATTCGAAGAGGCGATTCCCCGGCTTCTGGAGCTGTTGAACGTGAAGCTGGAGAGGAAGGAACCCTTGGACGATCTGGGTAACACCGTAGGTGCTCTGTCGGACTCGAGGTCTCGATCCGAGATGGGGAGGATGATGTGCGGGGAGGATATATGGAAGGATGAGGATTCTAACATTTAGTTAGTGATTCCGGAAACAAACGGGTGACGGAAGAAAAAAAAATGACAGAGAGGGGGGAGTGTGAAAGAAGTCACGCCCTACTGGCGATGCGAGAGGTTAAGCGTTAAACGTAAGATCAAATGTAGGGTCGTAAAGAATCAAGGTCTACAAGAGGTAGAAGCGTGGGCTAAAATGGTTTATGCCGTTGTCGCTCGAATGCAAGAGGCGAGAAAAGGCAAAGGAGGGGACGTGAAAAGCGTGAAGTTATCTATGTAAGAGAGAAAGCAAAGGGAAAACGTGTAAGCAAACTTCTGGTTGACGTAAGAACAAAAGCAAATGGAGGAGTGGTTAGAAAACTGGTATGGAAGTCGAGTGAGGAGAGAAGGGGGGGGGGGGGGGGGGGGGGGGGGGGGGGGATGGCGATGAGTCGTAAAAGTGCGTTTGGTCGTGAGGGCGGAAGCCGATTCGAGTTCCTTCAATTTAGCCGAGAATCGTGTGCAGGTGTCGTTGATTCGTGTAACCTCTTGATGGTCCGTTGAGTGGTCTGAGCCGAGGATCGGCTTGGGCGTGGCGAGATGAGATGAAGGCGAGAACGAGGCGGAGGGGAGGCAAAAGGCAAGGGTGGTGGCCGACGACGGAACAGTTCCAAAGGCCCCGAGACTTTCTTAAGTCAGCAAATCAAAATCAGTCGCGTATTTTGGCTGATTGATGAACAGAAGGCGTTGCGATCGGAGGTCGAGAGAGGGGCAAAGGGGGGGAGCCCTCTCGCTTCCTCTCCGCTGCTGCGTATCTCAATTCTTCACGTTTGGCGAGCGCACTGGATCTTCTGTCGAGCGCAGAATACTAAATCATCTGACACTCAATCGAACTATGATACCTCGATGATGATCAGCGATTGAGGAGTGAAAGAAGTGTATTGCTAGATGAGTATCTACTTGCCTTCGAGAAACGATCCGACGAGCGTGACAGTCGGACCTATCGGATGCGTCAGCCAACACTCCGTCAAAAGTCACCTCTAAGGATCAGACAAGTGCAAGCGAAGGCGTCCATCGAGCATGAGGCCCCTTGCACCGTTGGTGCTCGACCCTAAAGGATCCGTCCGGTCAGAGATGATGAAGCGTGTTGGAATCGAAGGGATGAAGAGAAATGAAAAGCGAGGGTATGAAACGTCCGACACGTATGGTGAGAAAGAAAACAAAAAAGGTTTTGAAAGATCGAGGGAGAGAGCTGAAACGGGCTTGATTGGGTTTGCCATGCGAGAAGTGTGTGAAAGCGAGAGAGCAAAGGTAAGAAGGATAGCAGATGTGAACGGTGCGTGTGTAGGCTGAGAAAGGATCTTGAAAAAAAATGCGATTGTGGGGTATGATGAGGAAAAGGGACAGAATGGCAAAGAAAATAAACGACCAGTCCAGCGGGACGAGGGGATCGAAGAGGGAAGTGAGAGCAACTGAAGGGTAAGATGATCGAGAGTGATCTGTAAGAGGCATCTAAACATCGACGTAGAGCAAGATTGGTTCTCCGACACCTTCTATCTCTGGGATGACGCACTGTAGACAAAGCGACGCGATTCATTAGCTTGGGATAGACGAAACGATGGACAATCGCAGCATGAGACATACTTTGAGATCAAAAGCCTTCGCCAGGACAATCTTGAAAATCTTCTGAACGTTGATCGAGTGCATCGTCGAGCAGAAGATAAGTGGAGCGTGCATCGCTTTCGAAAACCGCTTGGCCTAAAGAGTGATGGGAAAGAAGCGACGTCAACCGAGTTCGAGTCTGCAAGCGGATCAAGAGCCCCGAACCTGCTTGGTGATCTCCTCCTGTTCATCTCGGGCAAAAGTTGCGAAAGTGTCGTATTTTGTCCCGATCAGAACGGGAATGGCAGTCTGTTTTGATGCGAGCGAATCCAATTTGATCTTCAACTATCAGCAAAGTCCATCTGATGACCCAGCGGCGAGAGCCAAGTGGCCCCAGCGATGCGAGTACCGAAACAGAAACGTACGTTGTTGAAACCTCTACTCTGACGATACCAATCCTTGATCGAATTGAGCGTGCTCTTTCGGGTGAGATCGAACATGAAGAGAATGGCGACGGCATCGTTCGAGACTAGCGGAAGCATGGAAACAAATTCACGTTGACCTCCGAGATCCCATATCTGTCAGGTACAGTGAGAGCAGGAACAAGCGGGATCAAGAAGAGGACGTTGCGCGAAGGGGGATAGATAAGTCGGAGGTGTGAGAGATACAAGACGTGCAGGAAGGGTATTTAGTGCAGTTTTTTGGCAAATTATGTCACAGGCGACGATGAGCCGAAGCATGGATAGAAGACGCACAGAGAACGTAATTTCTGTATTCCGGATCGAGATCGTCTTCTCCATAAAGTTCACTCCCAGCGTTTGGATGTAGTCCTCACTGCAGCAGGAAGTAATAGTTTGAGAAATGAATCATGCAAGCAGTCCCAACTGTCGAGCCATCGCGAGTATGTGCTTTCGCTCGATGGGTCGGGAATGAGCCCCCCGCAGCGAAAGGAAGCAATGAACGTCACCTACTCGAAACTGCCTTCAACGTATTTGACCATGAGACTCGTCTTGCCTATTTGGGAATCGCCGACCATACCGACCTTGATGACGACTCTGAGGTGGTTGAATGCGAGTGAACCGAGGTCGGAGAGGGGTAAAATGAGGGAATCGAGCAGATTGAATTCGTCGTTGAAGAATGAAGGACATAGCAAGGTCAGTGGCCATCTGAGGATTTCTTCATCGTAAATCCACGCATATCTATGCTTTCGGGAACGGAACATGACGAATCAATCGGGGAGCGAGAGCAGGGGACACTTACGAGTTCTTCTCTCCACCTGCTGCCGCTGCATCTGGTACTCCACCCGTCCCGCTATCTTCTGATGGTCTCGAGCGATGCCTTGAGCTAGATGGTTCAGCCATTGGTGGAAGTTTTTGTTTAGATTGCTTGTCGAAAGAAGGAGAGAGGGGATATGCTGAAGTTGAAGTCCGTCGCGCAGAGGTGTCGGAACAGAGGGTGGTCAAAGGGGGGTTTGGTTAAGATGAGTTACTCTGGGCTCGTTGTTTTTGAGAGGAAGATCTGAGGGCGCCGGATCGTTCGCAGAAGAAATGGAATGTCCTGCGTAAACGTCAAGAAACATACGAGTCCGTCCAGCAAGAGGGGTTAGTTGGGTTGCCTAAGATCCTACGATGAGTACAGTGGTTTGATCTGCTTCCCCTGACTTCCATCATCAACGACCATCCTCAAGTCCAACTCACGGTTATGGTGCTAGGGTCAGTAGAATTCAGGGACGCTTGTTGGCTAGATGAAATGCACGCGGAAGGGTTCGTGTCTGATGGTAGATGCTGAACGTGACGAGCTGGGCCTCACGACGCAATCGGAGGAAATGATGAATGTCACGTCGAAGGGTGTACAGCTGAGAGATTCGAAGCTATCAGCAAGGATGGACGAAGGGGTTGAAAAGTGAGGGGGGCAGTGACTAGTGAATGGTCGTCGAGATGACACGCGTAGGTCCGTGCTGAACGCCCATGTAAATCGAGTTTCCTTTCTTTGACTCTTGCTTCATGATCATGTACGGTGAGCAGAACCGCACTCTACACCGGGGTTAGACATCATCTATCTCCGGCTGCCGTAAGTGTTCATACGATCAAGCACCATATCGAACCCTCTCGACCCCCACCCAAGCTTCCTTCCCTCCATCGACAGTCCACCCAACAGGTCCCAAATCACACTCTGCACAAGTCACATATTTGAGCTTCATGCTTCCTCCTCCCGTAGCTTCACTCGCAAGCCGAGAAAGGATAGAAGGAGGGATGTTTCTTGAGAATCCAGCGTTTTCGAAACCAAAGGGAGAGTTGGAGATGAGCCAGTACGGAGCCTGGCTGGTGAGAGAAGGGGAAGCTCCGGATAATGTAGATTGGGTAGCTGTTGACGGGAAAGAAGGAGTAGACACCGACGATGGTACTGAAGGGAACGGGCCCGAAGAATCGTACTGACGCAACGATAAACCACACGGATGTCGCAGATGAGCATGGGATTCCTCATTCTCAGGCCTTTGGTCTACCGGGACATTCTCCCGAATGGAAACACCTTGAGGCTATGAATGACTGACTCAACTCACCATTCCACCTTGGCCCATCTTGAGTTCACCATCTCCCTTTCTCAAGATCAACGAACCACATCCCTCCCTTGGGCAATAGAGATGAACATTGTTTCTTTTAGAGTCATCCGCGAACGCGATGGCTCCCTCGGAAGAGAGCGTCCGCAGTGAGGGCTGAGGCCTCGAGGAGGAGGGTTGAGCAAGGAGAGAGGAGAGAACAGCTGGTGGGATCTGAGGTTGAGCGTTGCTGGGTTGAGAGCTGGGACTTGGGAGGTCTGATGACATGTCGAGGGATTGGCGATCGAGACGAAGAGATGTTGTTATTCAGGGTGGAGAGGAAGCTGAAAGTGGAGTGGACGTTTAGGTAGAGAGTTAAAATCGGATGGCTCGGCCTTGTCTTGTGCTTTCTTCTAAGCTAAAACTTCTATACGTTCCTCCCAGGCTGGTATAGATCGCGGTGATATGGATATCAGCGTCAGATGGAGATCGATAAACCGCTTGCGTCATCTCCCATCGACATCCAACTCTCAACTGACTGCGAACCACTAACAACATCTCGATACCTTGCCCATATCAAATCGCTCTCCTTAGCTCCATCTATCATCAACCGATACCGCTCTCGTTCGACGTGCAAGTGTCTCCCTCCAGTCTCGCTCGCGACGCGTCAACCCTTCTCTCTTGCCCCTTTCGCCCTCTCTTCCTCTCCACTTCTTCCGCCGTCTCAGAAACTTCATCAACGTGTATCCTCTAGTCCTCAGGGACAAGCGTGTCGTCATCAGGAGCACAACCCATCTTCCCCCGATCACCGGACATGCCCCAATCGATCACCACCTCCAGCATGCTCAACACCCATCCCCCTTATCCCAGTCAAGCGTCTCATCACCCCAAGTCTATAGACAACCATTCGAACCGCGAGCACATACGTACAAAGGAAACATTTATGGACAAGGTTAGGGCGTCACAGCGACGAACGACGGAATTGAGGGCAGAGAATGCAGGGAGAAGGGACCCTTGGTTTTCAAGAAAGTTTGCCATCGGGTGAGTATGTAGTGAGTCCGGCTTCTGGCTGGCAACCCGAAGGAGAGAGAGTTGCACTGAGCTATATCTGTTGTCTGATTCGCTCTCGCCCTGTTCTTGTTCCACAACTGTAGACTGGTCATCATCATTACAGGATGGTCAATATACGTCGTCATCGTCCAGATATGTACACCCATGATCAGACGTCAATCTTCCGCAGCCGGAAGTAGAGGCAGAGGCAGTGAGTTTGTTTTCTAGTGAATGGGAAATACGTCTTGGATAAATCAACGCGTGCTCATCGCGATTGCCTCTTGTTCCCTATCTTTAGTAACGTTCTTGACGCTGTACTCTATTTCATTGGTTCTCTATTGCTGGTCATATACGAAGATGATCTTGACGGGACCTGGATTCGTCAAAGAGGTTCGTTCTCTGTCGCCTGTGTGCGTGCTCAAGCTTTTCTGATTCAGCTTTTGATCATCTGTTCCCGAATCAGTTTCTCGAACCGATACCCGAATTTAGTGCCGAGGATCCAACATATTCCTCCCCTTACTCGCAGTATAATCCCTCACCTTCCACACGCCCTGCCATCTTGACACAACAACAGCAGACGCAGCTGCAGCAAGAACTACCTCAGTCCAGCCTGACACTCGTGCAATCGTCCACGAGACATCACGTATCGATATCACCTACTACATTGCCATCTAATCTACCGATCCACTCCTCGTCCTCTCCATCAGACTTATCCGCATCACAACCCCCTTCACAGATTCCCCCTTACCTCTCCAAGAATCTTCATGACCAGCCATCTTCCACCTCACCTTCAAATCAATTCCCTAAATACTCAACCAATCGACCTCTTCGACCTACGCCAACCTACCTTCTAGCCCATCCACCACCTCAAGGTTGGCTCGAACGGATCCCACCTCCTAAACCGGATCAGGATGATCAAGGGAGGAGTTGGTGTAGGTTCTGTAGATGGATGAAACCAGAGAGGTCTCATCATTGTAAAAGTTGCGGGACTTGCGTGCTTGTCATGGACCAGTATGTATTGCTTTTTCTCCATCATCTTACTGTCTGGCATGGCTGTTGCAGGACTGATGATTCATTGTGGGTTTACTTGCCGTCATCGCACACACACGAAAACAAAAAAGTCACTGTCCATGGGTCGGAGGTTGTGTTGGTCAAAACAATCACAAAGTGAGTCGAAACGTAAGCATCTCCATCCCTCCATGATGATTAACTTTGAAATTCATCCTAAACCTGAGTAGTTTTTCATCAACGTAAGAAATCCCTCAGATGCATTTCCCCCGCCCCTCCTCCCTCTGCCCTTTCATGTCTCTTGACTGGACTTTTACTATAGCGTCCCTAGCCATCTCTTTCAGTCGTTTCTTACCGTCTTCTCTCATCTATCCTCCTTTTCAATTCCTTTCAAAACAGTTCCTTCTCCACTCAACAACATACACCATCTTGATCCTCCTCATCTCTTCTCTAACCCTTTCTCCTCACACTCGACCTCCCATTCCTTCTCCCAATGGATTCTCATCTTTCGATAAAGGATGCATCATCTCCATCATCGCCCTATCTTCCTTCTTCATTCCGTTTACCGGGATCATGTTGATCTCGCACGTTTGGTTGGTAGCACATGGATTGACGACGATCGAGCATTTGGGAGTTCAAACGTTTTCGAGAGGAGAGAGAGCTAGATTAGAGCTACATTTTGGTTTCTTCGGATTCTAGTACGTGACCCCCTTTTTCTTTTTACCTTCGGTGAAGCACTTCCTGAATGATCGCTTTCCAAAAGAAAACGTTGACCATGCCTGCTTTTTTTTTTTTTTTCTTTTGCCCTCTTCTCTTGCTATCTTTCTCTCTTCCGTTCTTCCACCTGTCTCTTTCAGTGAGAAAAAGGATCAACTAACTCTCTGGCGAACCCAATGGTCTGGCTCCATTGCTACCTCAGGAAACCCATACTTTCGGTCATACAGTCATGCGTGGCGTCAGACCATGGGGGACAATCCAATCGGATGGATACTTCCTACCGGACTCCCGGAGATACATGGTGTGATTGAACCTGAAGGGGGCTGGTGTAAGTGGCGTAGAGGAGAAGGCGAGGGGAACGAGGGAGGTGAGGAATGGGGTTGGAAAAAGAGGGAAATATTTTGATCTTCGATAGCATATGGAGATATCATCTCACGTGTTTCGCTTCGTTCTTCCTTGAATCGAAAACAGCGTCAGATTTGTTGAGGATGGGACATGGAATCGGTAAGGAAAGGAGAATCGATTTTGGCGTCTCACAAACCCACGCGACCGAGAGGAGAGAAGAAGAAAAGTCAACTCGAGATGAGAAGGGGGCAGGAAACTGTTCAAGAATGAATGGAGGTTGGTAAAGGTGAATCATAGAGGGGGAAAAGGGAAAAGCAAAGGGTGGAGATGATGGAAGCGTTCGGTGAGGTTGGAGTTCAGGTAGACCGAAAGTGTTTTGTGAACGGATTTAGTGAGACGCTGCAGGAACAGGCCGGTCTGAAATCATCCGACGAAAAGGGTAAAGACGAGGTAGCAAGAAGAGAAAAGAAGAGAGGAATGGATGCGGGCTTCATGCAGAATCGTGACAGTCAAAGGTAGCCTCTGCTCGACTGGAAATGCGGGATATATAAGAAATAGAAAAGGTCTAGATGACATCAAGTTGATACAGTTTTGATCCAGATCGTTTTACGGGTGATGGCCTAGGAGAGAACGAACAAGGAAACGACGATCGTTTATATCGCGTATCCGCCAAGCCCTCCTCCACCTTCATGCCTTCGAGATCGATCCTCGTCGTGGTAGGGATCTCCCCAAGCGTTCTGCTCTACGCCATCTGAAGCACCTTGGCTACCCATAGCCGTTGTCCAACTATGTTGACTCGCATCGCTGTTCTCGTGTCTCCCATCTCGTCCCGACGACCCGTACGGCTGCGATCCTCCCGAGTCCGCCGGGTAGAACTGTTGGTGTTGGCTGTACTGATAACGGTCGCCGTGTCCGCTTTCATCGCCACCATACGAGGCTTGAGAATGTGATGGTCGAATCTCATTACCGTAATCGAGTGGAGGGGCGAGTGGGAATCCGTAAGATGAGTCGTTGTTTGGTTCTTTGTATAGTTTGCTAGCTTCGCCAATGTGGGTCTCACCACCACCAAACGAAGAGGGGGTCGAGACTTCGTGTTGGCCGACTTGCGGGGGTTCGTAAAGATGGTGTTGCTGGTGCCGTTCCTCGTCAGCGACGTCGAGTTGATCGCCATGGATCGGCTGGGGGTGAAGATCCTGGAGAACGTTGTGGGATTCTTCGAGGTCGTAGGGATGGATCATGCGACGGGCTTTTCCCGATCTGGGTTGGATACCGAGTTTCTGCTTGAGGTCACCGGCCACCCAAGCCTCCCGGATGATGTCCTTGTCGAGCCTGAGTTGGATCGCGGTCAGCTTTGATTGAACGGTTATCATATATGATCGAGATCGCTCACGGGAAAAAGAAACCCATGACACCCCGGTAGAGGAAGTGAGGCCCGATGGCAAGCACCACGACGACGATGACGGTTGCCCAGAAGTTGAACGTCGAGAAGAGAATGAGGACCTCGTTGTCGTAGAAGTATGTGTTGAAGAGCTGTCCGGGGGAAACGAGGCAGAGCGTGACGGTCAGCTTCCGTTCAGGGGACCTAACTCAGGATACATCAAGAGAAAAGAAAACCCACCGAGTACACGGCAACCCAAACGAAGCAGGCGAGTGTCGAGCCAAAGATGATGACCCAAGTCATCCACGTCCAACTGATGAAGACAGCAGCGCATTGTCAGATCGTCTTCTCGATTACATCTTCAATGATGGATGAAGGAGTGATACTCACTATCTACTGTTCAATCCGACGAATAGATTCGCAGTCGTAATGGCTGCAACGGCAATCGTCGTTCCCAGTTCGTACATGCTGCCAGTATCCCGACCAGTACTTGAGCTGTACTCGAAAGGCAAATATGCAAACGGATAAGGGGCTGCTATCATCCCTGTCTATAACGTAGAAACTGACCTCGTTTGACCATCGCCATAGACCAGGTAGGGGATGAAAAAGCAGATAACGGATTGATAAAGACCTGTAAATGTGACGGTTGGCGAGGGGGTGAACTGGTCAAATTCGAAGCTTGACAGTTGACGTGCAGTGAACAACTTACCATCGAGGACGTAGATCCAGAATTTCATGCGAGTGTACTCAAGACCTTTGATACCTCGCTGGTAAAGTGGGGGAAAAGCGAGCAGAGCTTGCGCGTTGAGGTCTTGATCGAATGCTCCGAGAAGGATGACAGGTAGTGAGGTAAAGATGAGGTTGTAGAGGAGAATGAAGGTGTCTATGGAGTCCGTGGAAGGATTTCAACATTCCAGCATTCAGAACAAGTGTTGACTCTGTCGTCCATAGATTCACGTACATTCGAAGAGGTAGGTAGCTTCCCACTCATTGTAGATACAGTACCAGAACAGAGCGCCGGTCCAGATGATGTTCTTGTAGAAAAAGTTGGCGTGCATCTCGGCGACTCGGACGTAACTCCAGTGACCATCTGATTCGAAAGGGAGAATCGTATCAGTCCGCGTACGATCGAAGCATCGGGGGCGACCGTTGACTCACGGACAAGGAGCAAACGGGTGAGGAATCGAAACTGTCCAAACGCGTAGTCCGCCGACATGGCAGCCTGCGATCCTTCGTGACCAAAAAGCCCTACTCCGATATGAGCTTCTTGAATCATCGCTACGTCGTTGGCCCCGTCTCCTATCGAAAGTGTCATGGCATCGCGCCCTTCTTTGACCTATGAAAAGTCAGATCCGTTCCAATCGTCAGCCCGGGACCGACAAGGTAGAGCTGAACCTATGCGCAGACGACTTACGAGTCGGACGGTAGCAGCTTTTTGAGCAGGCGACACCCGGCAGCAGACGACCGTCTCGCATTGGGTAGCGAGGTTCAGGAAAAGAGTCTTGAGTGAGGTTTCCAAGGCGAACCTTAAGGTATCTCCGTCGATAACGACAGCAAACCCAGTTGACGAGCCCAGCCCTTGACCTTCGATCTTACCATTGTCTCCTACGGTAGGTGGACCGTTGACCGAAGCGATCTTGTTGAGTGCACCCTCGACTTGGAGCCGAGCGCCGTCCTCGGTTTCGGCAGAAAGGATGAAGATTTCCATGTCGTTGGTGAGAAGGTTACATGAGAAGGCTTTTCATTCGAAAAAAAACCCCCCCGGGAAGCACAACGATCAACAGGGCGTTTTGATGGTTCAGTGAAGAACAGGATCGTACCAATCTCGATGGCCGTCTGGACCTTGTCGCCAGTCAAGATCTGTCAATCGTGAGTGGGATTATCGAGCTGTCAGCTTTCTGGGGCCCTTCGGAAGGACAAAGGAGAGTATAATTAACGAACCCAAAGCTTGATGCCAGCCTTGTGAAGGATTTCGATTGTCCCCGGCACACCGTCTTGCAGTCGATCCTCCAAGGCTGTCGCACCAAGGATAGTGAGCGAATGCTCGACGAACTCTGAGGCCTTGTCGATCTCCTCGTCTCGATCTCGGATGGTATTCGAAGCTCGATCGTAAACCCTGGCCCATTCGAAGTACTCCTCTTCGCTCAGATACCGGTAAGCAACGAGAAGCGTTCGAAGACCAGCGTTGGCCAGCGTTTCCAGATCGCGTTGAGTCGAGGCCTGAAGTTCAGGATCGTGATCGTCTTTGAGGCGAGCGTTGATGACCGAATCGGCCCCTTTGCAGTAGAGGATGATCCGACCTTCAGGCGAGCGAACTATGACGGACATTCGCTTTCGAGTCGAGTTGAATTCGAGGACGCGAAGGGGGATATAGCGTTCGGCCGAGCCAAGAACTTCGATGTCAAGGTGATGGTTGTTCTTGTGAATGAATGGGAAACCAGCATCTCGGGCGGCAGCGACTAGGGCAGCCTCTGATAGAGAAGGGATTAAATTCGCTAAGCAGTCAGCGATCGAAGTTCCTCGTTGGACAGCGGTTGGTGAAAAGGTAGGGACAAACCATCAGGCGATTCGGCCTTGTAGTCGATGAGGTAAGGTTTCGACTCATCCGGCCGATCGGCGATGACACCGTGACATATGGCCAATGCTCGGAAAAAGTCGATGAGGGCTTGCCGATGGGGGCTGGATCTATCCGCTAGGTGGGCGGCCAGATCGGGTGCAACGAGGGTGAGCTTGTCTTCTTGGAGGTATCGATTCTTGAACGCTTTCTTCATCCGATCAATCATCAGCTTGAGTGCGCTGGCGAGTGATTCCGCTTGATCTTCCATCGAGATGATCTCTCGACCCTCCCTCTTGGCGGCGCCAACCATGGCCTCGGTAACGCCCTCGCCATAGATGACACCGTTGACAGATAGCTTCTTGAATACCATCTCGTTGGCTGTGAGCGTGCCAGTCTTGTCGGAGAACACGTATTCAATCTGTCCCAGACTGGCGAGAATAAGGGGATAGGAATGAGCTAAGGTCCTTGGCAAGGAGACATGAAGCACGTTCGACTTACTCGTCCGAGATATCCCAAGTTTTAGGAATACACGGTGTATCGAGGGGGGCATAGTACATTTCTGGAGGGTGAATCAAACCAGAGTCAGCGAACGAGATCTTTGGGGAGCATCAATGGATCAGATTTACCGATGTCCTGGAAAATGAAGAAAGCTTGGATCTGGTCGAGGCGGAACAATAAAGCGGATGAAGTTGGTGAGCCAGTCGTATCGATTATTGATACCCTCAAGATATAAGATAACGAACAGTTTTGACAATCTCGATTGAAATATACAAACTGATGGGTACGATGTTCTGAAAGACGATGAGACCAGAGCTGTGGTAGGGCAAATACATTAGGGTGGTCAGCGTCCTCTTCGGAAACCGTGGACGAGCGAACGCGACCGACGCACACAAAGATCACTAGAGCATTGACGACGTTGTTATCCGTGGGTGTCGACCCGATCTCGTAAGAGTTAAAGCTCCGGTCCGTCTTAAGTTCGACAGTCCCATAGATAACAGCGGTGACGAGGCAAAGCCCCATGAGAATGATGAAGTTCATGATGACGTTGAAGTTGGTCTAGAGGGTGAGAGAAGCTCGAGCGATGAGTAACAAACCTCAAGGCAAGAGTCTTTTTGTCCCGTTAATTGAAGACTTAGAAGCAATCTTACCTCGACTTCGATCTTGGATCGTTTCGACTATCAACAAGGGAGTAAACATTAGCCTGAAAGGACAAAAGTCTACTGACGACATCGAGCCAATCAGTCCCACTCACAGGCGTCTCCCCTCCGTTCAACATGATCTTAGTATCCGCCCCTGTGAACACAACAAGACCGATGATCCATTGACTGTTTCTGATGGTACAGCCTCGTAGGAGGATTTCGTTGATGGTCGCCGGTTCGAGTTTCTCCTTCCAGGCAGCCCCATGAGATCCACCGGCGCTGCTAGAATTTGAAACCGTTCTAGCCATTCCTCCAATCGATCCGTTCCCACCCACAATCCCACCGCTTCCGTCATTTGGGGATTCAATTTCTCTGGTCGAGTATTTGAGGAGAGCGTTGAAGGTGTAAAGATTTGGGTTCGGCGGTTCGACGTCGAGGCAGAAACGAGCATGCTCGAGATCTTCTTCAGAATTGATGAGGGAAGTTGCCTTCAGGGATTTTCGAACCTTAAGATTGGTCTCGCCATCGAGATTTTTAGTTTCGACGTAGCAAACTCCATCAGGATCTGAAGTAGATAGAACGACCTGGATGATGGATGGCGATGCAACGTTAGACGGCTGCGATTGTTGGCTCTGCCACTGAACTGATGGAAGCGACTGACGATATCTGCTGGGACCTGCTCATCGTCTCGAAGTAGAACGACATCTCCGACTTCGAGCTTTTTCCTGGATCAAAGCAAGATCCAAAGTAGCGTTAGTTGATAGACCGATAGTCGCGATATATACTGGCGGCATCTCACCAAAGCGTTCTCTCCCACTTTGCCGTTCCGGGCACCGTTCTGTCCCAGTCTACAACACCGCCACTCCTCTGACCGCTCATGTTGACTCCGTTCAGCGTGCTCTGTATCGAGTTGTGAGAGGAGTTCCGTCGCGGTCGACCATTACCTAGGAAGTTGAGGTCGGGATGTGACGAGCCAAGGCGAGGGTGATCTTCCTCGTGATCAGACGCGACCTATTCATGAGAGTGACGCATGGCGCACTGTTAGACCGTGATCAGATATCAAATCCACTGGTAACATCGCTAGAGCTCACAGATTGGATATCGTCCATCGGGTAGCTCTCTGGTTCATCTCGTTTCGCCCGATCGGGGTTGAAGCTGTCGGGGTTCGGTCCCTCGTTCTCAGCATCCTCCTTCACAACCTTCTGTAGAACGATCTCCTTTCCCTCTCGTGCTTCCTTCTCCCTCAGCTTTCTGACTCCCTTAGAGACCTTCTCATCTGATAGGACGAACCGCAGACGTAAGTCTTCAGCGTGCATATTCAGGTGAGCTGAACCGAGAACATTGTGGCTTACGGGGATTCTTGTGACCCATCAGCTTTTCCAGCGTGGTCCGCGGATCTGCCGGCTGATTGACGTTCCGCCAATCTCCGAGCTTAGTCGCTGCAGAATTGTTAACCTGGAATTGCGTGAAAGCATGATCAGCCAGGCTCGAGTGGAGAAGCGAGAGAAAGAACACCGAATGTACCTCTTCATCCAACATCGCTCTGCGATAATCTTCGATTCCGTCCTTGACTGCAGTGATGGTTAGAATGGCGACGAGTGGGAGCATGGCAATTTGAGGCGTTGTGGCACCAAAGATGGGAAAGACTGTACGAGGCAGAGGGATAATCATGTCAACCTAAGCAGGACTTATTTTTCTAACACCGGGTATTTACTTTGTAGGATGACGAGCAGCAAAAAGTACATGTTGGCTACACTGGAACGTCCATAAGCATTTTCGTGAGTGAGCACGAGCGCAGGACGGTATGTTCCCAAGGACACAAATTGGATGTACGAACCGCTTGAATTGCTCGAAAATGATATTCTTTGGTAAGAACGTCAGGAGCGTGTACTTGCTCGTCCGAACCTTATTTCGGACGTATCGAACGATGGGGTCGCTTCCAACGACGTCTTGTGGAGGTAGTGACTGGAAAGAGGACATTGACAAGTCGACAAGCGCAGCAACGGTCGTTCGAATCGATTGGACAATCTAATGAGTCCCCTGATGGTTTCGTGCGTCGGACCCATAAGCAACTAGATGGATGGACCATGTGCTGACCTGGTTGACATAAACTATTCTCCTCGTTCCTGTCGCTTCCTCGTTCTTGACCGGAGGCTCTTCTTCCATCTCTGGAGCCGAGCTCCCTCCAGCACCCGCTCCTACACCCGCACCAACACCATCTCCTGATAATCCTCCATCCGTTCCGGCCACGCTTGCAGCACCGGATTGACGACGGAAGAGGCCTCCCTTTGATGGTTTTTTATGATCTCGATCGCGGCGGCCGAGTCCGAGAAATCTGCGCGTCCGGTCAGCACGCTCCTCGTTATGAATAGAAACGGCGATAGATGAAGCTAGAGAGAGCATAGAGTGGAGAACGTGAGGTGGATAGTTGCGAATGAAACAGGAGAACGACAGCCAAACAGGGTAAGATTGGTCAGCTTCAAGGGGTCTAACGCCAGGATTCAAGGCATTTCTTATGTCCCAGATCGAACAGGGGAACTACAGATCTCGTCATCTACACGCTTCTTGTCCTGTTCGCCCTTCAATCGAGAAGAGGTGCGAGCGTTCTTCCAAGCCAAGACCAAGAAAGGGAGGACCGCCCGACCCCTCTTCGCATCTTCCCTTCTTCGTCTATCATCATGTCCCCCTGCATGTTTACTCTACTACGGGACACACCCCATCACTCACCAGCAGTCCTGACTGTACGCAGACGGAGCTCGGGATCGATCATCTCGTCCTCCTCGAAGTTACTTAATTCCCTGCCTGCGGCGTCGTATGCGCTGTTGGGTCGGAGATGAGCAGAGTATCGCTTCGCTGCTGAGGGTGGATGTGACATGTTGAACTGGTAGCAATATGATGACTAGGCTCGAACAACTAAGATATCGTGGCGAGTGGAATAGCAGTCGTAAGAAACTGAGGGGAATGCAAGCAGACGGAGAAGTCGAGGACGGAGGATTGAAGTATTGAAGGACGTGTAGAAGAGAACGTGTATTATCGATGTAATCTGGCTGAGGGAAGGAGGTCCAGTAGATGGATGCGTTGCAAGCAACTGGTCAAGGATTGGGACAACCAGAATGGAACGTTCCGGGATGGCGGGAGAGAACTACGTACGCGAAGTCCAGCTGGAACACAACGAAAGGAGCGAGGATGGGAGCCGTGAGGGCTGACCTCTAGCTGAGCGAGTCGAGACCAAAAGGGAGTGTTGTGTGTGTCGCAAACCACGAGGCAGGGAGTATCGGGCAGCGTTGGGAGAGGGTTTGTAAGGTTAGGGTTGAAACGAGCGGAATATCGAGAGATTGCAAGGACGTGAATGATTTTGATTTTCCTTTTCCCCTCTAATGAAGGATCTTATTTCATTAATTCTCCCAGCATGTTGTTAGATCATTTGCCATAGTGATACAGATAAAATGACATTGCACATCAAGCCAACTCGGTCAAGCGTTTCAACAGACCAGGCTGAGTCGCGTCGTAATCGTCGACTGAATCCGAGATGAAGACGTTGTCAGATCAGCAAGGGAAAACGTCCAATGAATCAAGATACCAGATAATTAGGTGGACGTACCGCCTCGTCCAACGGGAATGTCAATCTTGCCGTCTCGAAGACCGGCAAAGAGGTGGTCGATAAATTCCTCAAGTGGCATTTCGTTGGAGGGTCGCTTTCCGTCGGGCTGTTTGTCATAAGAGAGCGAAGGTTGGTGTGCAGCGTCGTGGAGTTCAGACTGTAAAGGAAGGGCAGGACATGATCAGCGGCTGTAGGTGAGACGATTGTTTCGCCTAGATCGATCTACACAGGCGAAAGGCTTACCTCGACAGTCGGAGGGAAAGTCTCGATGATGGTGAGGTTGCTGTCTTTCATTTGAAGTCTGAGTCCCACGATGAAGGAGTGGAGTGCGGCTTTAGTAGCGCAGTAGATTGGACAGCGAACCATGGGCACCAAGGCGAGGCATGAGGTCACCACGAGAAGTGACTTGTTTGGCTTGGGAGATGACGGGGTAGAGAGCAAGTGAGGCATGAGATGCTTGGTGAGATGAATGTATGCCGTCTGAAAGACGCTTATGTCAGCGACGCTTCTTTGGGATGACTGGAATTCAGATGAAAGACTTTACCCAATTTGTCAGGTTTTCCAATTCAGCATCCTCGAGTGACAACTCATCAGGCTTCGTAAAGTCACTGCCTCGCTGCAGCCCTGATCCAGCGTAGACGGCCTGGATTTCGCCCTCAAACTGAGATGGAAGTCAAAAGACCAGAATCGGATGTCAGTGCCAGGTATGATAGATCAACAAGAAGAGTTGCTCACCTTTCCCATGCACTCTTTGATTTTTTCTTCAAGGTAGTCAAACTTGGTGATATCCATCACAACTGTCGCCACTCGGTTCTCTCCATACTTGTCAGCAAAAGCTTTAAGCTTGTCTTCTCTTCGACCGGAGATAACGACTCTTTTGTTGGGCGCAAGTGAGAGGAAGCGTTCAGCGAATGCGTGACCTGAATGGAGGATGGAGGCAAAGGCCGGATCATTATCAGTAGAGGTTAGGGGACCGGAGGAGAGGTATGGTGCGCACCGATGCCAGATGTGGCTCCGATGACGAGTACGGTTTCCCACTCTTTGAAGTAGTCAGTCTGCATGTTGGTAGAAGGTAGAGGGGGGTGAGGTGAGAGTTGAACGTTGAGGGATGACGAGTGTTCTGACCGGGAGGAATTGGAGGGTGGAGGGTTTGAGGTTTACGTACGCAGCAACCTTGAAACGTCATCTTTCTCACCTTACAATTCAGTGAGAGATATTGTCTGAGATGGCCTGACTTGGGGTGTCCTGTCAACTTGATCATCAGATATGGCACACTGAGCATCTGGGGTGTTCCCTCCAACAACCACTCCCCTCTGCCTCCTTTCTCTTTCATCCACCATATGCCCTCTACATTTCCGTTCACTTTCCAAGCCTCTGTACCTCCAACGATAAATGCTCCCGCCGGTCGTTCAGTCTCCGGACGAATAGTGCGGTCTCTTCCACCACCACCCGAGCATCGCTGTGTCAACGCGCGACGCGACAACTTGGACAAGGCAAGAGATGATGACATCGATGCGTCGGCGGGACGCACCAAAAGAGGATGGGGGACCGAGTATCTTGACGATGGTCTAGGTAAGTCGGACGCCTCGGCATGAATAAGTCGAGGCCACGAAAGGATAGCAGCAGAGATTCGACAGGACCGACTCTGACGCGTCGTCGTCGTTATCATGAATGACCACAGGCTTGGAGACTCAAGCTCCTCCACCAATCAAACGACGGAGAGGAATCGCAGGCACCTTGGTAGATGCAACTATCAGTGGTGTGGATCATTCGTCTCAATTTGTTCTTGAACCGTGGTCGGTACTGACGATCTGTCTGGTCGTTCGGTATTTTTGTTCTCGCTCCCTCCATGACTCCCGCTCCAACAACTATAGTGGCACTGGTGGGAACCGCTGTCGGCGTCACAGCGTATCGTTTGTGGCGTGATCGAGGCAAGGTCGTCGATCCCCCCTCATCCCAATCTTCACCTAGCCCGAGTGCTCTTGGTACTAGCTTTGATTTAGAACCAAGTGGGAGTCCCACTAAGCTACAGTTGAAGAAACGGGATGACCAAGAAGAGGAACAGCCGGTGTCGACCCCTCCACCGCCGTCGTATCTGGAAACAGTGAGCTTTTCGTGGAATTTTATTCGAATCTACTCGAGTGTATGCTTACGTATCGGTACTGTTCCGTGTATACAGCAAGGACCGCTGAAATCTGACTTCAACCCTCATCGCTCACCGAGACCAACACCACCGACTCTCTCCGATGAGGACGATGATGATCCTCGTTTTCAAGCTCTCAACTCGAAGCTCACGCTCATGCTTGCCGAAGCCCAGTCTGCTCTCGCCTCTCCTCTTCACACCTCCTCACTCGTCTCAAGATCAAGTTCCTCGTCCGCCACTCCTACTAAGAGTCGAATCCCTAGACTCTCGCCTCGAAAGACTACTCGTCCTTCACGTCAGACATCACCTTCCTTCCAATCCACAACGACTCCCATTCAGCCTTCATTCGCTTTCACGCATCAATCACGTCATTCGATTGCCTCTTTCGATTCTCCTTTCGGTCCCACTTCTGATCTCAAAGATCAATCAGAATTCTCTTGCCTAACCCCATTTGCAGACTTGAAGCCTGCTCGCTCCACCTCATACCGCCGCTCCGTCGGAACAGAATCATCTGTCGTCAAAAGAAATCAACCATGAACCATTCATCGAGAACCACGCGCCTTGTATCCCTTACCAACAATGTCCCTCGCTATCGCATATCATTTCCTCATCTAGTATCCAACAAAACATCACCGCCGATACTCATCTTGGATTCGATCCTCTTCGTCCCCATGATCATCTTTTTTTCTACGATCGGACGACAATCAAACACAATGAACATGCATGCACGTCGGATAGAGAAACAAAATGATAGGCAGATTCTAGTGGATGCGAAAGAAACAAAGAGAGAAGAAAACGAAACCTTCGGGACGAGGAGGCATCATCATCTTTTTTTTTTTTCTGTCTATGTTTAGGAAGAGGAGAGTACTGTTTAACAGTCCTTGCAGGTAGTTCCCTGGGAAGTGATGAAGCAGACACGAACGAGGAGACGATCATCAGTGACCAGACACCAAGAAGGACAACCGATTGAAGCCAGTCAGAGAAAAATCTTACCGCAACGTTCTCGGCGAACTGAGTAAGGATGTTTCCAGTATCGTACTCGCAAACGACATAGGTGGAAGTTCCCGAGGAATCTTTGAAAGCGTCAAAGTTATCGCAAGTGGCTAGGGCGCAACCTATTTGTTTCGATCCCTTCCAAACTACCTGAGTGAAATGTGAATAGCCTTGAAGTGATCATCACGTTCCGTAAGGTCAGTACTTCATCTTCCATCGAAATGGAACCATGCTGAAGAACGAAGACTAAGAAAGAAAAAAAAGAAAAAAAACTCACTAGGCTCCTCGGGATTATAGTCGGATGCTTCGTCCGTCCACATCTTTATGGCAGCGTCGATCGAAAGATCACCTGTACCAGCACTCAAATCTAGTTCCAAGAATGTTATTCGAATCATCCCCCTTTCTAATCCACCCAAGAATCGAGATGACAGAAGTCAGAGAGAGAGAGATGGACTGTTTTTGAACTTACTCTCTCCCATTTGACCCATTGCACCATGTGAATGACCCCAATGGCAACGATTAGCCCATGTCTGAGCAGCAGAGGCTAGAGTGGCGTTCCAGGTGAGAGGTTCTGCTTCGTATTTGGATCGGAAGGTGTTGTGAGCGGAGAGGTAATTTTGTTGTTGATCTTTAGGGATGGAGGCGTCGATGATAGCAACCGTCGGGGAGGAATCTCGATCTCCTCCAGTAAATGAGGAGGATGAAGGATTGGAGATTGGAATCCCTGTTGCCTGAGGAGCAGCAAATGTCGAGGTCCAATGGTATGTCGTGAACCAGCTGTAAACTTGGCCCCGGTTGGCGAGGGTAGCGATAGGGACGGGTGTCGATGCCGGGTTTGGGACGCAAAGGGGAAGTGCCGAGACGATGGTCAAGGAAAGAGAAAGGAAGGAGAGAAGGGTGATGATGGAGTGAAACATGTGGAGGTAGAGCGGGTTGTCTGTGTATCGACGGTAAGGACGACTAGCGTGCTTGGGATGGAGAAGGTGTTGGGGTGAAGGAAGGAATTTGACCAGCAAATGAGGGGTGAGGGGATGTGATGGATGAGGAGGAGAATGATGATGAAAAGACTTTGGCGAGATCCTGGGGTTTAAATCGGGGAAGGGGGGGAGGAAGTTTAGGAGCAAGGTCCCCCTGGAGGGGAGAGGGGGTGAGGAACAGGGCTCTCGTATGTGATTAGTTGATTGAATTAGTTTGATGATATCATCCTCGAGAGGGGTCAGCTGAATCTTCAACTTGATACATAATCCAAGGGGGGAGACCAAGAGGGGGGGCGGGGGAAGAGAGGTCGGTTCGAGATGAGCGTACTGACGTCCGACGTCGTTAGTTTCCAAACATCGATCATCCCTCAACATGGATCTCAATCAGATCGGAGCTCACTGTTACAAGTGTCATCTCAATGACTTCCTACCGATACAATGTCCTCAATGCTCTCATGTGACCATCATCGACTTCTCTCAGCTCCGAGTAGATACCGAACTCACCACCCACCCGTCTCTACCTTCAACTAGACGTTTTGCAGGGAACACATCACCTTCAGTTCTCACACTTGCCCCCATCCGTCCACTACCAACCAGCCAAATGTTGTCCTTCGGCCTCCCAAGTCAAAGTTACAAGGTAGATGTCAAGTCGAAAGGTGTACCAACAAACGAATGACGACTTGGAACGTTCAGACGTCAATTGAACCACCATCCTCAATGCTCAGTGATAGCACCGGTAGGGAGCTGCATCATTCATCTTTGACGACTTCGGGAGATCAAGTCATTTGCGTACGGTGCAGGGGAGCTTTTTGTCTCGCGTAAGACATTCCGTTCCCAGTGCCTTTACGTATCGTCCTGACACGATCACTCTGTTAAAAACATGGTCTTAGTCATAGAAATCCATCTAGTCATTTCTGCGATCCTCCACCTGAGAACCTCACACCTCAACGGGCCCTCACCAAATCTCTCATCTCCTCCCTCAACTGCAATTCTCCCGCTACCACAACCACGTCCACCTCATCAGCGCTGTCAAATATATCAGCGAGCTCTAGTTCTAAACACCCATCTTTACCATCATCCTCGTCAATAGTGCAACCTTTTAAACGCAAGAAACTCAATCCTGCCATCGAACTCATGCGACTCAAACAGTTTGCTAAACCTGGAGGCAGAGGTGACGTTCACGAGCGAGGGGATCGATGGCATCTAAAGATTGGAATCGATCTCGAGGGGGGAAAATTTAAGAAGAGAGCTCAAAATGATGAAACGCTTCGAGTCAAGGATGCTACTTATTGGAGAAGGGTCAGTCGTCCTCGATTTTTTTCTTCTTGCGGAGCTAATCAACATCATTCCTTTCAGAACTTTGTATATATGCATATGTGTGTTCAAGGAGATCCTCAGCATTGACATTCTCGGTTTTCATGTCATGGATGATTCATCATGGTCCTTCCAGGACCTTACAGTGGGTCAAATCATTCAGACGCTTGTATCTAAAAACTGCATAAACTACGATCCGATAGCTGGTGATCCCTCCACAGTACGTCCCCCCCCCCCCCCCCCCCCCCCCCCCCCCCCCCCCCCCCCCATTCCTCAGCAAACGATTCTCGTAACTTGTTTAAACCTCCGTCCTCTTCTTCCTTGAGATCCTCTTCCTGATCCATTCCTCCTGTATCTTTTTTTCTTTTCTTTTCTTGGTTCATCAGCTCATTCACCTCATCCATATCTCGACCGACGAGTCTTCCGTCCCTTCAACGACCCTCCTGATACCGACCATGAGGATTGATGGGTGTGTGGCAGATGGGGCTGAGATTTGGCTTGTCAAAGGGGATCGATGGCGAGAATGATGTGGTCAAACAGAATATATATATATCTATATAAATCCGGAGCTACGACGCAATAGAGAGAGAGATTGTTTGAAGGATCACATCCTCCCTTTTGTGGTCTCTTGTGCTTCAAACAAATCATTAAACCATCGAGATCTATCCTCATTGAACAACTTCACTCCTAACTCGGCCTTGAACCTTCCCTCCCTTCTTCTACGTCTCGGATTCGGTCTAGATGACCAGATCCACCATTACCACCAACTCTAGTACCCAATCGTCTCGATTCATAACTTCGACTCAGCTCTCCCGAACCGTTCCCTAAACTGCTCGAAGTCAGCAAGATCATTCCCGCGGATAAACCTCGACTAGATGATCGAGGTCGGGTGACGATTCCATGGGACGATGCCGATGTGATGGGGAGAGAAGCTATAGGTGATTTGGGTGATGCGGAAGCGCTCGTGATAGTCGTTGGTAGATCTGAGGAGGAGATTTGGAGGAAAGAGTTGGTACGAGAAACTTGGGGAGAGTCAGAAGGGGACGGATTTGAACTCGTTGTGGGCGAGGTTGGGGGTGACGAGATAGATGGTGTGAGGAGGAAGACCCCAAGAAAGGTAGTCAATAGGCCGGCAACGAAAGTGATGAATCTACGCGGATCGTAAACGAAACGGAACGAAAAAAGGGCAAAAGAAATCCTTTATCGTTTAGCAAACAACCGAGGTTGTCAATCGACGCGCCAAGAGAACTGGTTTCCTCACCGAGCGAAAGAGACATCGTCAAAGTCTCTATACAGCATTCCCGATCCGACAATCGCGCTAAGTGAGAAGAAGACAAATTGAACAGGTATGACTGTCTTGGAAGGGTGCCTTTGAAGGGCTTTGTTGAGGAATCGAAGTTGACCGATGGCGGAAGTGATGAGGATCAAAAGGGCAGGCCAAAGGATCGGGACGGCGAACGCTTTGAGAAGATGAGTTGAGAGGAGGGTTGAGACGGCTTTTGTGGAGAGAACTGCAAGATAGGAAAGAGTGAGAGTGTCAGTAGGGATGGCGTCAGCTGCGAGAAATTGCTGATGAGACCGACCAGTGAAAGCTCCAAGCAGAGCACAAGGAGCGAGATCGATGAGCAGATATCTTTCTCCCCAATCGAGCTCAGAGAGAACTCCGAGAGTGACACCCAAGACGATGACGATCCCAGCGTAAATTAGGAAGGGGATTTGAGAGATGGCACGCCAAAGACCATCCGGGTCGAGAGCAATCTGAGAGTCCTTCGAAGAGACGACGATCAGACTGGCACCTGCTGCAGCCAGAATGACACCCAGCACATCCGACGTTCGAAAATGCTCGCCTAGGATCATCGGGGCGAAGATCCAGTTGGCGAGAATGGCTGTCGTCCCTAGTGGGGCGATGAGAGATGATGGTGCGAACCCATAGGCCAAAAAATTCCCAATCTCGCCGAACGTGAGGAGAGCCATACCGAGCCACCATGTCTTGGACTTGACGTAGTCAGACGAGGATGACGGCGGCGGTGGCGGCCGGGGTTGATCGTTGGGAGAATGCGTATCGGACCAAGGGTTAGAGAGCAAGGACGGGGGGAGCAGGGGGGTTTGTTCGTCCGTGGTAGCGGACTTGGAAGGTAAGACTGGAGATGAAGAGATGGAGGGAGAACGAGAGGAGGAAGGATTACGACGATGACGACGAGCTATACGTGAATGAGCGAGTTTTTGAACGTTGAGCGCGAGGGATATCATGATATCTACAGGTTTAAGAGGTAAGATGAACGATTAGAATTCGTCCTGACCTGAGGGATGAATAGATGCAGGGAAAGAACTCGGCGGACGCGACCAGAAGCGCAGAGGGAATCCTTACTTCCTCCGATAGAAATCAGAACGCCGATGATGGTCGACTGATCAGCGAGCTTAACTGTGTTCATCTTGTACTGAGATCGCCAACCTGATAACGTGATGCGAGCAACGACGTAGGAGGGACAGCGTTGGCGGAGTCTTGGAGCCCGGCGTTTTATGTTTGTGCAAGGAGTTTCTGACGACCTTTCTTTTTTGCCTTCCACGACCCAACCAAACGAGGCCAGTTGACAACCATGTATACGCATATATACAGAAATCTACGCTCCAAGAACTCGTTCCAATCTAGCACCATCTCACTTCTCACACGACGGCTGTCCTGGGACCAGCTCGGGACTCGCATCGTCACTGACGAACGCTTTGGCTACGCCTCGTCTATTCTTGTAAAAACGAACATCTCCATCATCCTCGATGAACTATCAAAAGGTAAGCCAGAGCAGCAAACGAGGTCAGTAAACGTAGAGAATCGAGCCGTAAAAGGAAGCGGATCCATGCCGGTACTAACGAGACAATCGCGGAAATTCTTCCACATTGAAATGAACACGTTCTCCTCGGAGCTGGAGTAGCTGGGTCCCAGCAGTTTTCTGATCGCCATAGTAGCCTCTGTGGCGTGATAGTGCGGAATGCGAGAGGCGAGATGGTGAAGAGTGTGAGTCTCCGCGATAGAGTGCTGTAGAACAGGCTGTACGAGGGAGAGGCGATCTATTAGTCACGAGTTCAACGCAAATGATGATGAGCGATCATGGGCGAGCAACGGTATGCTAACCCCAACCCAACCAAGAATACTCCGGTCCACGGTCGTGAGAGCACCCCTCGGAAAAGTCCAGATTTTGCTGCTGTAATGGGCTGAGAGGATCAAGGCCATAATCAGCGATCGTTTGATTCAGCGTTCAAATGGAATTGGTCATAAAAAAATGGATCATACGGATCAAAGGGTCGGTGTGCTGGAGGAATGGGATGACTGCAAGCGTTAACGCGGCACAATCAGCTTTTGGTCAGGTGCCAGACGATGTATCGGATGATCACTCACTAACAAGCCACCTGTCATCCGTACGATGTAAGGTATGTGGGTGAGACTTTACCCTACCAATGGCAGAAGAAGACGAACCTACTGGTTGACCCAGATCCAAACTCCAAGATACATTCTAGCGACCTCCCACCACCCATCCACCCTCATTACACCCCAAGTGATCAACCCTGCCAGCATAGTCAGGACTCCAAGGTCTCCAATAACGATGTCCCAATAAGAATCAGGCTTATCCGCGAACAGTGGAGAGCTCGGGCGAAAGTGATCCGCTTGCGTATAATGAAGTTGACCACTAGCGTTGCAGATAAAGTATAAAGGGATGCCGAGAATCTGAGGGGATGAGGTGGAATCAAATCCTTGTAAGAACGCTTTTGTATGATCCGAACTTGGACACACATACCTGATAGAACAGCAAGTGCGACAATACGATCACTGGCGTCTCCCCAACCGCTTCTCCTATCGCGCTACCGAGTTCGACCTGACGGCTCTCTTCGACCTGTATCCCCTTGAGATCTTCTCTGGAAGCGTCTAGAGCTGGATAACCGAGTTCGCTTCTGGTTCTGGGGACGAAGATCTCATCCCGAGTGAGATGGCCGCATCCAGCGTGATGCTTTGCGTGGGATAGACGCCAGCTATGGAAAGGAACTAGGAAGAGCGAGTCGAGAAAGCAGCCGACCATATGATTCAGTCGCTGCAGTTGAGAGAAAAGAGCAACCGCGACGCGATCAGTCGGAAGTCTATCGACAAGGGAAAGGCGAATAAACATTACTTTTGACTTGGAAAAGGCGCCCTATTTGAGATAAATTCGGGGTCAGTCGAAGAGCAAATTTAGGGGCGAGCTTTTGTGGTACCCACATGACCACACTCGTGAGCAAGAACCCCTGCAAAGATAACGACACGCTCGATAAATCGCCAAGCTCAGATCGAGTTTCAAAACGATGACGTACATAGCCCCATTCCCTGAGTGCCAGCTGCGAACCAGTATGCGTTCCAGAGCAGGATCCACGCCAAAGTGCTCAAACCCCACGGTAACCGTCTGCTCGAGAGAAATTGATCGATGCCGACTGCGGGTCAGGATTACAGAAGCTCGCTAGATCCTAAACCAGGTGACAGGGACTCACAGGTACTCAAGCAGGCCTGGTATTCTCCAGGCCATGCTACCCAAGACTATCATGATGAATAGATCTCGTAAAACGTAGCTCATTGAGCGAAGTGCCGAAGACTCGAAGCAATGTCGCCTAGAGACCGAATCCGATCGCCAAAGGTGAGATGATGCATGTTCAGCCAGGAACTGACCACCAGCCAGCAGACAAGCTGATGATTCTCAAAGTCTTACGGGATAGCATCAAGGATCCTAAATCATAGACAGGGAAATCAGCAAGAACTTGAACGAAATCTGTAACGAAATGAAAGGTAGCCGACGAACTGTTTGATGGACAGCTCGGTAGGGACAAATTCCATTGGGGGTTTGTCGTCATGTAGGTCAGTCCGAGTACCAGTTCGGATGTCTGCAGTCATTTTCTGTATTGCCGTTTAGATTTTAGGTAATCGATGGACGAGTCGTGAATCGAGCCGAGGTGAACGCGTCGAAATGGTATGTGGTTTCGCGGTGAAGGGGTTGAGATGGTGGGACTGATTAAGGTACAAGTATGATGGGACAGGACGGAAAGGTCGGGAAGAGAAGGGAATCGTAAAGGAAAGTTGTGGAGGTCAAGCGTAATCGAGGGAAGCGCTTGGAAAGCCCTCCCCGATCTGTTGACCTCGGCACGGCCGCCGGGGTGATGAAGATCAAGTTTGATGCGATTGCTCCGAGCCGTTATTCTGGATGAACATCTTGTCAAACGTTTGACAACCTCAAATCCCAGCACGCGATCGATACTGTTGTGAGGAATCGTAAGGGACCGCATCGAGTCACGTGATCATGGAGAGAATCCCCTCTCTAATTCGTCGTTCGACAGAACCAGTCACCTAGAACCTCTCTCATCTCTCGAATATGGTCGGTCCCCAACGCACAACGACCAGCCGCTCATCAGATGCTGACTCGGACCTGCCATGTTTGCTTGCCTTGAGAAAAGTCCTTCGTTAACCCTGCCATGCTTTGGAGAACCGGCTCGTTCATCGGTCAGTAGAAATTGGTCCCTTCATCCTCGCTTTGCTTTGTTGAGATCCGCTACAAACCGAGACCGTCTCTGTGATACTCAATTGACCACTGATGGATCTTGCTCGTGAACTTGATGTCCTCTCGTCATACAGCTGGCTCGTAAGTTGTTATGTAATCGCCGCTTCCCTGTATCCTTTACATAGATCCTTCAACATGGATCCATCTTGCGACTTACGATCCTATTGCCTTTTCTCTCTTGCTCTCCCCCTCTCAGCGGAATCGCCTTTGGGGCCTTTGGGGCTCACGGACTGAAGAAGTATCCCTCCATGACTCCCGAACTCATCAAGTCATGGGAAACTGCATCACAATATGCATTCGTGAATGGAGTCTGTCTTTTAGGCGTATCCCTTCATCCCAGGTTCGGTCGACATCGTTTCTCTGGACCTTTGATCGCTGCCGGAACGATCCTCTTCAGTGGTTCAATCTTCCTTCTCGTCTGGGGCTCAGCTGAAAAGAAGTACGTTCTTAGCAATTTTTCCCATATCTCTTTCGAGACTCGAGCAATCGACTATACAAGAGAGGATGTCATTTTTTTTTTATCCGACTGATTCTGGTCTATGGTCTTCTCAATTCAGGTTCAGATTCGCGGGTCCTATCACTCCACTCGGTGGCCTCTTGATGATCGCTGGGTAGTTATTCAGACCCTTCTACGTGCTCAATTCGGACTCGTGCTGACTCTTTTGAGGACCTGCTTTCCTCTTCTGCAGTTATGTTTCGATGATCTTCTAGAAAATTTCAGTAACGATGCGTCCAAGTATACAAGTAGAAAGCTTAGTGCAAGAGAGTCGAGTGCAAGCTTGATCGGAAGCGATAGGGGAAGAAAGACTTTGTGAGTCAATAAGAACGCGAGGCGATAAGAAAAAGAATGTGATGTAGGCGAAAAAGAAGAAGTGAGAAAGGGAAGAACGACCCGAGAAACCTAAGGAGAGAAAGTGGATATAGAAACGAAGAGGTGACATGCAAGTCCACACCCTTCGAATGAATGATCGTTCAGCTCAAGCCCTGCTTATTGAGTCTTTCCGCAAGTCGCTCGACGGCGTCTGCAGCTGACGAGGTTGACGTGGATGCGTCCGAGAGCCTTCGATCGCCCTCCCCCGCCCAGAGTTGGCGAAGAGCTCCATGAGAACGTTCCATGAGTTCATCGAGTTCAGCCTAACGTGCGTTGTAAGATATTGCCAGGAGTCAGTAAGGGCAAGAGATTCAGGGACAAGATGGAATGATGCTCACTTCCCAACCCAACTCCCTAGCCAAAGCCCTGCAGCCCTCGTCACATCCTCCTTGCACAAAGATATCCCTTCCCCCCTCCGCGACAGGTCTGGAAAAGTGGAAACCAAAATCGGCATCACCGTATGAGGCCTCGCCGACAGGTTCGTTGTTGAAGAGGACACGAGGTATGGATGGATGAACTCGATCGATGAGGGTAGCGAAGGGTTGGACCTTGAGAGAGGTACCAAGGGTGAGAAGAAGGTCGGTCGATGGAAGGGACGAGATGGAGGTGAAGAAATTGGGCGGAAGACCTGAAGTATGAGATAGATGAATCAATCGACAAGAAAAATTCTGTCGTTAGTGCATCATGATCGAGTGCGACGGTTTGACCGAAAATTGTTCAGACGAACCTTCTCCGAAGAAGACGATATCGGGCTTGACAAAGGCGCCTTGGACGCCAACGCATGTGGGTTCTTGACAGAGGGGAACGATACTCGACATGATTTGTTCCTTCAACCAATTATCATCCACGGTTTTCTTGCATCGAATACATCGAGCCGTCGCGAATGATCCATGAGCCTCAACGATTACAGATGAAGGCAGACCACAACTTCGTTCCAAGCAATCGATGTTCTGAGTGAAACATTTCTCGAGTAAGCCGTGGGAGTGAAGGAGTCGGAAGAAGTAGTGAGTGAGGGTTGGGAGAAATTTCCCCGGGTAAAGCTCCTTTGCAAGCTCGTAGAATGGCTTTGGATTCTCTCGGAAGAAACCGATATCGAAGATGGCTTCAGGATGAGGTAGATCGTATCTGGCAAGATTGGCGTATACTGCGAGGATGAACGTCGGGACGCAGAGAATTCAGCCTTGGAATTGCATCCAGGTATCTGCAGAGAGACGATATGGGAGAGTAGACGTACGTCCCGTTTCTGGCGATCGGAAATCCGGAATTCCGGCAGAGGTCGAGATGCCTGCTCCAGCAAGGACGCAGATGTTCTTGATCTTGCCGGCCTTGATGAGCTTAGCGATACCCGCGAGATTCTTGGTCTCCTCGGTAAGCATGCTGGACTCTGATTCATACTCGTCCTCCTGGCGATATAGACAACGAAAGAAGAGGAAAATACGATGTTGGCTTCAAGACTCATGGTGAAACTCCTCTAGAATCACAGACGTACCTCCTCTGAGCCGTACAAGACTTCCTCGTCCATCTGGCCGATACCTGCAGCCCGGACACTAGCAAGGACTTCTTCTATCGGCTCATCTGTAGCTGCACTTCCGATCGTGGCTATGCTACCTCTTCTGGTCTCATCGCCATCGCCATCTGCCGGCTCGTCTGCTTCTTTCGACAGCTGTGGGGTCAGGAAAAACTCTGACCGATCTTCTGCGCCGGGCGTAGGAAGGGCTGGAGATTGTTGACCGCCCGAGACAGTCGATCGAAGGAAGGATTCGATTTGGTCGACGTAGATATCTGGAAGCTTGTTGGAGGAGACGAAGGTCAGAGCCGAGGAGCGTGGCTCATCACCTGGAAGGACATGATCGACGAACAATCGGTCAGTCTCGTGCCAAGCGACATCAGATAGGGGGACACACGAACGAGACTCGTCATAATCAAGTTTGAGAGGAGGAGTATCATCTGCTACATCGACACTAAGCGTAAATTTGCTTGCTGACCGATACAGAGCGGCGCGACAGTCAGCCAGAACAAGTGACCAAGCGTGAATCTGTCAGCTCTTAAGCTCTGACATGGACGCCGGTCGAGTCTATACTCACTGCTTCGAAGGCCCATCAATTCGGTCGTCGCGGCTGGACTTCGGATCGTATCGACAACAGCCTCCTCATACGCCTAGCGATGCGGTAAAATCAGTGAAGCCTCGTAGAAAACGGATCGTGATGCGTCAACTAACTTTAAGGACATCTGGATCGGCCATTCTCCTCTTGTCTCTCGAAAATACCCTGCCGAAACCGTCACTCGATCCCGTTAGGATATCTCCATTCGGCAACGCAGAGACGGCCCAGACGCTGATAGCTGGAAGTAGGAGAGTTTGGATGCATTTGCCGCCACGCCAGATTCGAACAGAGTGGTCTTCGCCGCAAGACGCCAGATCACCGTCGGGAAGGAGCGTTAGGGAGTAAACAAAAGACTGGTGACCAGTGAGGATAGCAATCGTCTCGCCAGAAGTGAACGACCAGATGTGGATGTTTCTATAGCGGTGGAACGCAGAAGGAATCAGCGACAAGGCAAGACGGCTGTGGATCATATGGTGTGATTGAAACATACCCGTCATTGCTACATGAAGCGAACTGAAGGCTAGGCAAGACCACCAGACCACGAACACAGTCCGTCGAGCCTGGATAAGACGCCAGATAGGGTTGAGGGACCGTTCTGTTTAGCTAAGTTGTTCAGAGGAGCTGCAGAGAGACCGGAATTCCTTACCCTTGAAGTTTCGGATGGCCTTGCCATGTCCATCCCACCAAACTATGACCCTGTCCGCACTCCCTGTTAAAAATGTTCTACCCCTCCCACCGTCCCTCTCGATTCGACCACAATCTCTTGCCTCGACGACCACTCCCGCCCAAACGGCCTCCTTATGACCTTTCAAGCAAAGTATTTCTTTGAATGTAGAACAGTCCCAGACACGAGCTGTACAGTCCCACGAAGTGGAAATGAGGAGCTGAGGGACAGATGCTGCAGGTGGGGGTGGAATATTGACTGAAGGAGGACGAGAGTTTCGAGGCGAGGCTGGCGACCGAGGAGAAGAAGGCCGGAGATGGGGACGGGACCCAGAGGGATTGATGGTCGTCGTTGAGACTGAAAGCGGGATTGAGCTGATTGAGCCACTGGATTGGGAAGAGTTAAGTCCGATGGGAAGGGTACTGCTGCCGGACAGCTGAGCACTCTCGTATCGAGTTGGAGGCGTGCTTGGCGGGCCCGCAGCATTGATAGGGACAAACCCGCTGAAAGATGTGTACGAATCCTTGTGTGGGACAGGGCTTGGGTAAGAGTTTCTCTTTGATGATGGCGAGCTTGTCCCGGCCATGGTTGAGCGGCTGCCGAGTAGTGGACTTGAGCTGATAGGTTCGGGAGGAGGCTTAGTAGCGTACGCAGTGAGAAGGGTTGGGAGTGAGTTCACACCGCCAGGTGTAGAGACTGAGAGGGAGCAGACGTTGTGTGCATGTCCGACGAGGGTGAGAATGGGATCTTCGGATGGGCGACCTTCTTTGCCTGGGGTGAAACCTTCCTCGCCGTCCACTGCAGACGCCCAGGATCCCTTGCTCGGGGCCTCATGGACGAGGATGAGAGATGAAAGCGATCCGGATACGATGAGGCCTAGATCGGTTCGGGCGCCAGTGATATGGCAACGGCAGCGAATGGCAGCACATCAGTACAGCTCGACGTCGGCGATACCTCGATACAGGGGTTTACTCTCCAGTTGGCTCGCTAAGAGAGCCAAGGAAGGCATCATCGATGACGGCTCGAGATGCGGCCCTCGGTCGGGTGTAAGATGGGATAACTCGTACCGTTTGGATGATCATCCGTCGGTGCGATATAGGCAACTGAGTTAACATATGAACCACTCCCTAGACCAACACCTGTCAACTTGAACTAAGCATCGTTTGTTGTTCAGTCCTCCGAATCTCTCGGAGATGGTGGACCAAAGGGGCTAAAGCGGGGACGGCTCACTTCTACGTCTCTCGCTGATTCCCGACCCCAAGAGCAAACGGTCTCGTCCCTCGATCCCGTTAGGAGCAAGTCGTCCCGTGGTGAGCAGACAGCCTTGACATCCTTCTCGTGAGCCTGTTATGTCGTAAGTGAGAACGATGATGAGTTGAAGGAGCAAGGGCGGATAGACGTGTTGATCTTGGGCTAAAGGCCGGCTCTGCGAGAGGTTTCCGGGGTTCGAGGTGGGACGAACGGTGGACTTACCTCGAGGGTCGCAGAGAACCGGAAGGGCGAGTACACCTTGAGAGGCATAGACGAATTGAGAGTTGGGGGTTCGGTTGGGCGAGAGTTGACTACGGACGAGAGTTTGGCCCGATCAAACAATCGTTTTCGTACCTCCTTCGGGAGATGAGATGACACTCATTCATCCACCAGCATGTGCTTGGAACCAATTCACTCGATGTAAACAGACCCGAACCATGTGGAGAGAATGTTGAACAAGTGAAGAGTAATTGAGCTGAATCTTACCTCTTTGTTCGACGCTTTCCTGTGTGACTGTGTATCGTCCATGGTGCTACTACCATGTGATCTTTAGTACCGAACCATCATCTCATCCCTTTCTTGGCCAGGTCGGAGGACGAGAGTCAGGAAAGAAAGAAGAAGGAAAAAGCATTCATCTCTCGGTTTCGCCCTTGCCCGAGCTCCGCTTCATCCTCCAAACGCTCACAACTCCTCGCTCGACCTCCCTTGGCATCGCAAGAAATCTCCCTCAAATCCATCGAAACATTCAACATGCCCTCTTCAGCTCCCTTTGGAACATGGAAGTCCCCGATCACATCCGATCTTATCGTGTCCTCCAACATCGGCTTCCAAGAGGTCCAGTCATCCCACAAGTTCATCTATCACTCTGAATCTCGACCATCTGAGGGCGGTCGATCCGTCATCTGTAGAAGACCAAAGGACTCCGAGTCTTCTATCGCGAGCGATTGTTTTGGCAAGGGGTGGAACGCTCGTGAGCCCATCTGAACCTCTTCTCGCTGCTGTGCACCGACGCAGCACGTCATGGCGTCTCACGCCATCCCTTCTGATCCATATGCGACTTGAATCCCTCTTTGACGTCAATTCAATCATACACAGGTACCCGAGTGCACGAGTACGGTGGCGGTGCATGGACCGTAATCCCGGATACCGATGAGGTGCTCTTCTCGTCTTTCACGGATGGGCGCATCTACAGCGTAAGCATCGACACTCAAGAGCCCAAGCCCGTCACGCCTGGTCAGTACCTGGAAAAAGTGTCTCCCTTCGTAGTTGTGAGGTGCTGAGACCTCATCTTGTACTGTCCGTCGCCTGCACAGAGTCGAAAGTCGATCGCTACGCCGCACTTTCCCCTCATCCTCTCTTCTCTAGCACCCACCCTTACCTTCTATCCATCCTCGAGCACCATATCCCATCGCAGCCGACTTCCCCCGAGAACACTCTCGTTCTCGTCAATGCCAAATCGGGCAAGATCACGTCCCTCCAGTCGTCTGCCGATTTCTACTCCAGTCCTCACTTCTCGGCCTCGACAGGATCAAACAAGGATGAAATCACAATCTGCTTCACTTCCTGGAATCATCCCAATATGCCGTGGGAATCTTCCTTGCTCCATCTCGCGACCCTTCGCGCACCGTCGGTGTCGAGTGGAAAGGGGGAAAGGCCAGAATCTGTAGTGGAAGGGGCCGAAGCGGGACTCGTTGGGGAAGTCAAAGTAGTTGCAGGTGGAGAGGATAGCGCCGTTAGTCAGCCAAAGTTCGGTGGCGCGAACGGCAAGGAGCTTTACTTCCTGTGGGACAAGACGGGCTACACGCTCCTCTGGAAGCTCGCACTCTCCGACGATGTCGAGTCCCAGCAAACCAAACCTGACATCATGATGGAATCTAGCTGTACTCATGATCTTGCAGATCCGGATTGGGTCTTTGGCCTATCAGACTACGCCCAACTTGACTCTGATCTCATTCTTATCTCGCCATTGATCAACTCCATCTCCACCCTGACCCTACTCCACGTTCCTACCAAGACCCTCGTACCTCTTGCACCTCCTTCCCCGGAAGACCCCTTCGTCTCTACCTCGCATATCGAACCTCTGTCCCCGACCGAGATCCTCTTCGTGGGGAAGACCAACAAACAGCCTGACGCCCTCGTCAAACTCACCCTGCCCTCAGAAGCGTCTAATGCGACCTCTTCGCCTAAACCCGACGCCTCCTATGCTGTACTACAGAGTTCTTCTTCGTCAGATTCCGGCATCTCCCCAGACTACTTTTCGGCTGCTCAAGGCCTCGAGTTCTCCGTCCCCCTCGCCAACTCATCGGAAGAAGTTAATCTCAACGTCCTCTTCTATCCTCCTCAAAATCCAGAGTACTCTGGACCTGACAGCAGCCAGCCACCTGCTGTCCTCCGAGTTCACGGTGGGCCGACATCTCGAGCAAGTCCAGGTCTCAGCTGGCCGATCCAGTACTACACCAGCCGAGGATTTTGCGTTCTCGACGTAAACTATGGAGGCTCAGGAGGCTTCGGAAGGGGGTATCGGTACGTGATACCAATGGTTATATGCTCCATCAAGTCATTTTAGTCGAGGATACCGCACCATTTTTCATCATGTACTCACTCCTCGACTTGATCCGCAGAGAACGGCTCCGCGGCAACTGGGGGGTTGTCGACGTCAACGATGCTATCGAAGCTGTCAAACACTGCAACAAAGCGGGGCTCATCGACCCCGAAAGGGTTGCCATTACCGGGGGAAGCGCTGGTTCGTACCTTGGATCTTCACCTCACCCCTTGTCTTCTCGAATCATGTCTCTCTATCTCCTGCCTCAGTCGCATCCGGTTCTTCACCATCGATCTGATCAAAATTACCAATCAGGTGGATTCACCGTTCTCGCCGCCCTTACCCAGAGCGACGTCTTTGCGGCGGGTGTCTCTTCGTACGGTATCTCGGACCTCAAACTCCTCGCGTGAGCAGGTCTCTCATGTAGTCCAATCGCATTCCCGTGCGAGATTGCTAACAATCGGCTGTACTTTGGTCAACTAGAGATGACACACACAAGTTCGAGTCAAGATACCTGTTCAAACTTGGTTCGTTGTAACGTCTGCTTGTCCAACCTTCACACCTGTGCTGGCTAACGATGCAACTTGGTGTACGCCTTGTAGTCGGGGGCACTCCAGATGAAGTTCCCGATGTTTATCACGATCGGTCCCCTGTCTACAATGCTGCCTCGATCAAGGCCTCGCTTCTGCTTCTGCAGGGGCTTGATGACAAGGTCAGTCACAAACGCGTCTGCGCCAATCATACGCACTTGACCTTTCTCACGGGCGATGCCTTGATTAACCCTGCAGGTTGTTCCGCCTGAACAAGCACGAACGATGGTCAAGACCATCGAGGAAGCTGGAGGACAAGTAGAGGCAATCTACTACGAAGGCGAAGGACATGGCTTCCGACAGGCCGCAAACGTCAAGGATTCTCTTGACCGATCCTTGTCGTTTATCGTAAGTCAACAACTGCACATTCTCGACCTTGGTACTTTGAGTCTGGACTGACTTGACTCTGGATCTATTCTCCTCTCATTGGACGGATCTCTGCTGTAGCGAAAGACTTTCGGTTTAACCGAAGAAGTTTAGGCAACTTAAGCAATGGGTTGACTTGAGAGGGGGGCAAGTGACCGGTGGGATATGATATGATATGATGTACTGATGAGGGCGCGGGGCGAAGATTTGGGGATTGAAGAAATGGGTTTGTCACCGTATTCTAGTGAGATCACCAGCGAGTGGAACGTGAGCTGAGCCCCTCTCCAACTCTCATCAAGCCCCCACCTGTCTCCCTCGTCTGGGACTTCCTCTCGACGTATCACCTATTTCAACCTATGAAGTCCGCTGAGAACGGTGTTCGTCAGAGACTCCCAACCCTCGACGAAGTCTTGACCCGAAAGTCGCGACCTCCCGTCGACCTCTTTTGTTTCTACGTAAGCAGGACCCGTCCGGCATCGACCTCGACCATCCATCCCAACTCCACTGATCATGAGCCCGTTCATCTTGATGGCACATTGATTAGATCTTTCTCCAACGCGAAGGCAACGAAGACTCGTTGGATTTCTGGCTCGATGTTCATCAACACGAGAACCTCTGTCGGGCGTATTTCAAGGTCGGTTTGTGTTCGCTCTGCTCAATCTGCCTCCCCAAAGAAGTGCTTCTGACCACAAAAAATCGCTTTACGAATGCTTCACAATCTCGCGTTTGCCATCTTCGCATGACCCGTTTCCGTCGCGTCCCCTCTGGACACTCTCGTTGCTCTCCTATTTCCCCTCGACACCCAAACCATGCCTAAATATCTCAACCAAACCCCTCTCTCATCTTTCAGGATGTTCGCAAATCCGGTCGAAACCTTCGAGAAGATTGGCCTCAATATTGGAATCAAGCACTCGCCTCGGGTTCTCAGTACGACTCAGTCGCAGGCATCACTCCTCAGGATCGTCAATCCTACCATTCCTCTTCCACTCATAACCTTCTCAGCGGTGGTGGGGGCGGACTGAACATCAAGGACGGTCCGTCGTCTGAACAGAGGTGGAGTGGGGAAGGAGCAGGCAAGAGTCCTGTCGCTCTCGGCTTTGAAAGTCAACCGAAAGAGAACCTCACAGGTGAGGCCGATGGAATCGATACTGGAAGGCTTGGTCCTGTCAGACAACGGAAGGACACTGAATCAGGTGGGGGACTCGAGGCGCCTATGCGAAATCTTGACGGAGGTCGCAGTTCCCCCATTCAAGGATCCTTCCCAACGACCTATCCGCCTATCGACCCATCCAATGTCTCTGGCTCAGCTCAAACCAGTGGTTTCACGCCCGCCACCACGTCGCTCTCAACTCCAGCAACCGGTTGGACCTCTGGTCACGGCTGGGGACTTGGAGGAGGTCTTTCTTCGGCTGGAGGAGGGATCAGTTCCATGAACCAGAAACGAAAATCAAAAGCCCCTACGGTAATCCCAAGGTCATCTGCCATCACAAAGGCGGAACTGCTGCTCTCAGCTGAAAGGATCTATGCGAGGTATCTCTTGCCTGGAGGTGAGAAGGAGATTTATCTGCCGTAAGTTTCGGTCTTTCTTCCTTTGTGGGACAGTATGATCAAGATCATCCATCACTCCTCTCTCTTTCTTCGTCTTCGGAAGAGATCAAATGTTCTTGACTATCTCCTTACCTGCTTCTCCTTTTTCTTTCTTCCCTCCTTTCGGTTCATCTTGCTCGATCCTAACGTACGATCAAATCAATACGAAACAGCCCAAAGCTCCGAATCTCCACTTTCCCTCTTCCCTCTCAACTCTCCCATCCAAATTCCGATTCCCTCGCTACCGACGCCCAATTCCTTGGATCTATTCCAGACATGTTCCTCGATCAGAAAGCCTACGTTCATACGACCCTCATCTCTGACGCCTTTCCTCGATTCCTTCGATCAAAGGCGTTCGGTAACCTGACCCCAGCGACGGTGTTCTTGAGAATGCTCCTGGGTCTCGTCGTCCTTTGGGCGGGGTTGGTGGCGGCTTTCTCGATGGTGTTTTTGGATATCAAACCCAGAAGATTGAGACTCTCAGTGAGATTCATTGTTCGTCTCTTTGTTATCTCCGAGTGCTAATTCATATCCCTTCCCCTCTCTCTCTCTGTCTCTCTCTATCACACGCAGCTTCTCGTCCCGTTCTACATCTCTACCCACCTTCTCCTCTCCGCTCTCTACTCTCTCGATCCTATCTTGGTCCTCCTCTTCAATCGATCAGAAACGACTCCCCTCCATCATCTCCCGATCCAGGAGGTTTACGTTCGTAAGCTCCTTCGCAAGAGAGCCATCTGGCTCGAGTTTGTCGTCCTCCTCGTCACACTCGCTTTGATTATGATTTGGTATTGGGTTCCTGGTCATCGACTTTGATTCTTTTCCTTTTTCTTCTTTTCGTTTAGCATGAGTCAAGAGATGTTTGAAGGGATGGAGACTGAAATGTCTCTTCTCGCGTCTCTCTTTCTTATCGTGTTCCCATCGTCTCTCTCCCTCTCTTTCTCATTTCGTTTTCCAACTTCGTCCATTTGATGTTTCGAGGCCTCATCACTATGCAATCTCTTCTTTCCCTTGTGTCCTCATACCCAATTCTCTCCACAAGTTGCCCAACCCTCCTTTCACCCTCCCTTCCCTCTCTCTTTCGCTCGATACCCTTACGCCACTTTCTCTTTAATGCGTCATCTTCTCATCCGTTCGAAGATTCCTCATATTCATCAGTTCTCAGCTTTTTTTTCATCTTCTTCTTCTCGCAGATAATGCAAAAAGGGAAAGAAAGATAGATAGACTTGATCAAATCAAGTTGACCCATCCATCATCTTCTTTTCTTAAAAGAAAAAAAAAGGAAAGAGACATACATATAGGTACAAGTTCCACAGAAAAACTTGAAAAGAAGAAGAAGCAGATGAAAAAAAAATCCTTCTCAGCAAACCCTCTTATCGTCCTAGTGCTCCATCGCCAAATTCCTCATTCGACCATCCACCACGGGCGCAACGACTGCGACATCATCCGATAGACCTCTGAACCCTGAACCGAGAGCGAACGTCGTTGCATCTTCTACTCTTCCACTTAATCGAGGTTTACCATCGTCGTTCAGGTTCTTTTCGTCCTGCTGCTTAATCTGATCTTTGAGATGTCCTGAAATCCTTCCTTCTCCTCCTCCTTCTCTTCCGACTCCTCCTCTTCTGAGACTCTCACCCTCACATCCATCTACTTCCGACATGTGTTCCTTCCTGGCGATCCTTAAAGCATCTTTGATGGCCGTCCAAGAATTCGTGGCTACCACGAAATCATTAGGGTTCCTATTGGCATCATCTATGGGTCGACCTCCTCTCTTGAGTTTCTTGTTGGGTGGAACCTTGACTTCTTCAACTCGCTCTCCTTCTTCTCTTATATGGGGAGGACGGGAAGAGATCGATGATGATGAGGACCAAGTTGATGAACGAGATTGATGGCAGATTGGTGAAGTATTGGAGGATGATGATGATGATGATGGTGACGGAGAGAGGTTGTTATCGGTCAGATCCTCTCGTTTGGGAAATCCTCGAGATCTTCGACCCTCAATGATCCGATCGGTCTTTGAGTCGAGATGAATTGAATCATTTTTTGTCTTGAAAGGGGAGGGGGCAAAAGAATCTCCATCCTTATCATCGTTAAACGTTGACGAAGCAGAAGAGGTTGTGGATGTCGGAAGACCGGTCGTTGTCGTCGTAGAAGTAGTGGCGGCCGACCCTTGCTGCTCAGCGGCAGCCAGTAACCTCCTCTTCTTCCAGATGAAGGATGAACCCAAGAGGAAATGACGGATGATGTTGCTCATTAATTGGCCGTTCTCATCATCTCTTCAGAAACAACGATACCAACGACGAGAGTATGTATATGTGTGTGTGTGGGGAGGGAGCGCATGAGAAAAAAAAATGGTTAGATCTTGCCTTTTTGCCTTCTTAAAGCTTCCATTCTCTTTCCCCACATCACGGACCAGATCTTCTCTGGACCCCCATCCGCAAATTCTCCACTCACATGATGTATCTACTTCCCTTCAATGCTTCGTACCCATCATAGCCTTCCGCCATATACTCCCTCGTGACGACTCTATACATCCTTCCACCTTTCTCCCTCTTGACCGGTTCTCGAAAACACGTCTTCATCCGTCGGACTTCAATTTTGCTGCCATCTTCCCTGAGGTAGACTTTAACATCTCGACCTCGGAGGTCTTTGGGTGCTCGTTCCTCGTTAGGGATTGATGTTGTTGTTGGTGAAGCGAGGGATGACGATGCGGAGATTCTAGCAGTATCATCGTTGTCATCATCGCTATCGCTATCCTCTTCTTCTTCGGACGAGGAGGATCCTCCAGAAAATTCCGCTCCATCGTCGTCTTGAGGATATCGTTCTTGATGAGCGTGATGACGCGTAGGAGTTGGAGTAGCATTTTGTGTTCGAGAGAGGCGATGAGAAGATGGTATCGACGACTTCTTGTTATCCTTGTGATGGGAGACGAGGTCGATTGATTTGATCCTTTGACCTGGTGATAATCTTGAATCCCAAACGACTTCCAGGCCAGCAACGATCGGGAACCTCCCTTCTTGATTAGGCCACTTGCTGAGGGCTGATTCGAGAGCATCCCAGACTTGACTACCGTCCATTTCAATCTACCAGTGGTGGAAGATTAGCGTGTATTGGTCAATCAGCATCAGACTTCCATCCGTGTTGAGCGTGCCTGGGTGAGATAGCCAATCTGAACGTACAACTACGACAGGATCTTCAAAAGGTAAGATTTCTAGGATCTTGTTATGGCAAAAAACAAAAAGCTAAGGGTAAGCGAACGTCACAAAGTAAAGATCGACGGCGTGACTGAAACCAACGTCTCCCAAAGTGATAAGTCCAGGACCATAGGTCGAGTCTCCTCGAATCGTTCCTGAACAAGCAACGCAGTAAGTTTTGCATCAGCGATCAGTATTTAGGAGGCGCTCTGACTATAGTTCACGAACTCGACCTCACCTCCACAGTTAAGTGCAATATCGGCTCGACCACCCTTAGACTCTAACGTCTCAGAGTACGCATGCATCAAGACGTCAGCCGTCCAATCCCCAAACGCGCTCTCTTCGGTCCTGACAAGCTCTGCTCGACAGTCCCATTTGGTGAGACTCCAGCAGGCAGGCTTGTCGAGCGTCTGCTCAACACCATCCGATCCGATCAGCATTAACATGTATCGTTTGCCGATCCGTGTGCACCGAGCGGAAACCAAGCTCACTTTGTTGACCTCTCCGAGGAGACTCGTGATGAGAGTCTCGATACGATCATCCGTAGGCGTTTGAGGGGTGATGAAATGATGGATGCCAGATTCGATGGAGCTGATAAGGTACTTTCGAGGTGAATTGCTTGAGGAGTTGGGTTTCAGTTCGAGAGTAAAGGAGGAAAGATCTCGGACTTTAATCGAGAACGATGTGTTTCAGAAAAAAGCAATGACGACTATGTCTGCGACTGCAGTTTTCGGAACGGATACGAGATCGCTTACAATCGGTTCCTGATTTGACGATACTGTACATCATTGGTGAGGAGGAACCGTCAGCTGTGCTCGAAATGTAGTGTTACTGAGAGATAGACGAACAATGTTCGCTCATCGGCCTCTGTGCCTGGCATGGAATCTGGCCGATCCCAACCCTCCCAACTCTGGATACCCCTACCGATATAATACATGTGACTAGGAGAAGTTGGATGTGTTGGATGATCTCATCAGCTTAAACCCTTCGAAAGAGCATCAATTCACTCAACTCGTGACCGCCTAGGATCAGGTCGACGCCGTGATCGGCTGCTTCTTGTTCCTTTTCGCCCTCTCGTCTAACGGCACCGACGTCGTTTGCAAGTTTGATGTCGTTTGCTACCCGTGAATGAGTGAGGGCGATGATGAGGTCGACCTTGTGAGGTCCGTTTGGATCTCGAAGGAGCTTCGAAAGGGACACGGCAGTGGAAGCCATGGGGAGATGCTTGAAGGTTGGCGGAAAGGAAGGAATCGTTGCTATCCAATCGCTGTTGGCGCGCATCGCAGAATTGGGAATCATGGTTCGGCAATTGAGATGCAGAGATGCATCAGGTAGGGAGCAGTGTCTGACAAGAAAGACAGAGATGCTGAACGTACGCTTCGACAAGTCCGACGATACCGATCCGTAAACCACACCTCTCAAGGACGATGAATTGTTGTAATGGCTTAGGAGTCGTATTAGTAGTCGAGTCGACAATGTTACTCAAGAGCCCTGAGTGTGCAAAGGCCAAGCATTCCACGGGTCGGAGGAATAGGACACCAGCATAGCGAGAAGGAATTCAGACAGCAACCAAAAATCGACAGTCAAGGCACAAGGAACGAACATGGAAAGTTACAGTCTCCGATCAGCTTAGTCAAGTGAGCGTAGGAATGGTCGAAATCGTGGTTGCCCGTCACTGAGCAGTCGAGCTTGAGTTCGTTGAGGATCGGGACAAGATGGGAACCTCGAGTGATCGTGCTCTCTACTGAAGGCGAGAAGACGTCTGTATGTGTTGACGTTGTGTACGCGTTGACATCGTAAGAGAAAGAGCGCGATGAATTGAACGTCAACTCGGAGTGACAAGGAAAGAAGATGGGAACGAGTCTCTGCCGAGGTTTGGCCGGTGACAAGTACTAGGTCAAGAGATCTAACGAGTTTATTCAATACTAGAGAAACTCTCTCCCGCTCTATCGTCGTGTAGGCTTCCCTGTCTACGATCCTGTTCCCCTCCCCTCTACGCTCATCCGCAGCAGGAGGCTTCGAACCCGGCAGGACCCTCGGTTCTGTGTAGATCAGCGCTCACTTACCTCCACTGAACAGCACGAGTCCATCCTTGGTTCTACCCTTGATCCCATCTTCACCCGAGCTTCGTTTGGCATCCGGCCAGCGATCTCTGAGGTCAAGTAAGGTGCGAGCGAATTGGGCGGCCGAGATAGACTCTTGCTTCTTTGTGTTGTTGTCACTTTTGGAAGGTTGATCGAGATGGCTGTTGTCTCTGTTTCCTCCATGATGGTGGTCTGGCGAGGGGCTGGAAGTTTGATTGGAAGGATGAGGGGATGGCGAGGCAACGTACTTTTGACGGACTCTGTAGACGTCATTGAAGTCTGATATAGTTTGGTCAAAGTGGGATGAGCGAGCGAAATCTTTGGATAGGAGGACGAGGAGAAGCAGAGGATGAGAGAGAGACAGAAGACTTACGCAGGATAGGGAGAGATATGGAGGCTGAAGATGGGGGCGATGACTGTGTCAATGGGTTGTTTGTGGGAATTTGGTGGCTTGAGGGGGTATTGGCTAGGTTGACTGTGGGGATATCTAGCGACTGACCCATGGGTGATCTCAAGGTGTTTGATGGTGTTTGAGAGTTCTGAATTGGGTTGGCGGGTCAGTGGATGAGTGGCCTCTGTCGGCGCGGGGGAAGAGGTCTTGAGGAAAGTCGAACGCTCAACTTTCGAGAGAGCGGCTCAGTTTTTTTCGAACCATCTTCAAGAAATCCCACTCTCTAAAGGCGAGTCCTCCCTCCCTAGTCGCAATTCATCCTTGCCTCTTCACGACAACGACATCCTTCCCCAAGAGATCACACCCACCCAAACATAAAACGTGAACCATCGTGTCAAATTCTCGCTACTGCCCACCAACAAACCACCCTCTGCCAAAGACCTCACCTCTCCATGGCACATCGTCCTTGACTATCCACTCAACGTTCTAGGGGGAATCCCTGCTTGCAATCAGTCCCACAATCAACTTGCAATCAACAAACAAGAATCATCCAAATACCCCCCAGTATCGCCATCATTCCGCGTGCTGATCTTTGCTCTTCTTCCATCCCCGCCCTTCTCTTCTCGCCTCCTTCCCTCGAATTCCCCTCAACCGTCACAATCCACCCCTCCATACACAGATGAAGGTCGAGATCTGCTCTTTCTCCGGTTACAAGATCTACCCCTCGCGGGGAAAGCTCTACGTTCGAGGTGACTCCAAGGTTCGTTATTGCCTTGTCGACTCTGCTTTAGCCCACTTTCTGGCGTGCTCCCTGCATATATCCAGAGCTTTGTGTGACGTACGGATTGTAGCTGACCCAGCCAACTTACCCCAACCCGCTCTCACTTGAACGCTCATCGAACTGCTTTTGGCCCTTTCTCCTTGCTCGTCCGTTCGCCATCCGATCTGATCCACTCACATGTACTCGCGCTCTGCCCGCTTCACTTCGCTCGCCCTCTTCCCTTGACAATCAATCTGCCCCTTGTTCGCCTCGCACACCCATGACATGCTTCAAAACTCGTCTGACTTCGTTCGCAACTCGACGTCTCTTCCTCATCCCACCAACCCACTCACCGACGACGACCTTTTCACCTATACCACTTGCTTCAATCACCTCGCTTGACACCTCCCTTGATCTGCACGCTTCCTTGTTCATCCAAACCAGGTCTTCAGGTTCCTTAACCAGAAGTCCGAGTCCCTCTTCCTTCAGCGAAAGAACCCCCGAAAGATCGCGTGGACCCAGGTCTACCGACGAATGCACAAGAAGGGTATCACTGAGGAGGTTGCCAAGAAGCGATCGAGGAAGACCACCAAGCAGCAGGTTCGTTTGCCTTCGTCTCCTCATGTTACAATCACGTATCGGATAGAGAGAGTTGGCGCTGACCGCCGATATTCCCCTTTCCCGCCTCTGAATCCTCAATTTTTTTTTCGCTTCGTTGGAACGATTCATCGATTTTAGCGAGGAATCGTTGGTGCCGATCTTGCTTCCATTCTCGCTAAGCGAACCCAGAAGCCCGAGGTCCGAAACGCTGCCCGACAGGCTGCTATCACCAAGGCCAAGGGTGAGAAGAAGGAGAAGGCTGCCAAGCCCAAGGTGCGTCTCGGGTCCTTGGTTAACTCGATGAATCGGCCAAATCACTCACGCTGCTGTCATAACCTCCCTCGACTACTCGCCTGGCCTTCACGTCATACGTCTTCCGCTCTCCTTCCCCTTCTTCACCCAGACCGCCGCCTCCAACGTCCCCAAGGTCTCCAAGCAGGGCATGAAGGGTGGTGCCAAGCCCACTCGAGTCTAAACTTGCATCTCCAACGACCTTTCTCCCTTAATCTCGTTGCCGGTGTCTTGTTTTCTCCCTGCCACACCTTTTCTTCTTTCTTGTCTGATCCATCCTGGGAGTCGGGTAGTCTCGACTCTTGGGGTGTTCCTTTGGAGATGGGAAAGGGTTTCGCACTCTTGTCGAATGATGAGATGTGTGATGTTTCCTTGATTCACTAGTGATGCCAGACGGATGAGACGAATGAGACAAGTCACATCAACATGAGAGAGATCTGAACGAGAATGGTTGGTGAATGTGGTGCTGAGAGAGTTGAATGAATGTTGTGGGATTCGTTAGAAGTTCTCAGAAGGTGAAATCGAAAATCGATCAAAGATAAGATCGGAAAGCCTTCTCCCTTTTCGGGGGTCTTCGGTGTCTGTCCCCTTCTCTCGCTCTCCTCTCTCTCTCTCTTTCTCGCTCATTCCGATTCCCTCAACGCCTTTCTCATCTACCGTGCGTTCTCAATGATATATGTATAAAAGACTCATCTCTCTGCTTTCCCTTCTTGAGTTGACTTTTATCCCCTCAACGCTCAATCAACTCACTTTTACCTTCCCAAACCCTCCTCCCTGTTCATCTGCCTCGCTTTCGCAAACTCCTCCCCTCCTCCAACTTCTCACCTCTTTAAACTTTTCTTCTCATTCCACCCACATAGTAATGCCACCTAAACCTTTTCCAACCCCCTTCGGTCGAGTCGCTTCCCTCCTCGCTTCAAGAAATGCCCAACACGTCGCTAGGTTCGATCGAAACCAAGCAAAGCCTTTGGGTCTCAAATTGAGGACTGCCGTCGTCACTTGTTCGTACTCCAATCTTCACAGAATACAAACCCTCTTTCCCCACGCACATACACGCATCCCCTTCATGATCATCGAGCTGGAAGACACTTGAATAGAAAGAGAAGAGAGGAGGGACTTTCGACGTTGGGTTTTTGGGGCACAGTCCAAATGACTAGATGGCTTTTCCTTACAACCATTCACTCACATTATCTTTCTCGCTCTCTCTATCTCTCTCTTCTCATCCACTAGGTATGGACAGTAGGATTGACGTCTTTGATATGCTCGGCATCGAGCCAGGTGACGTCCATGTCATTCGAACGGCAGGAGGTAGAATTCAAGATGGTTCGTTTTCTTTTTCGTTGTGATTGTTGTTGTTGTTGTTGTTGTTGTTGTTGTTGTTGTTGTTGTTGTTGTTGAGAGAGAAAGAGATAGAGGTATTACTTTCAAGGGCTGACATAACTCAATCGATTCCTTCTGATCTACATCGATATATTTGCTGTCAAACATGTGTGTGTGTGTGTGTGTGTGTGTGCATGTGTGTATGTGTGTGTGTGGGCTTCCTTTTTTTTCCTCTCTTATTCTTTTTAATCAGCTCTTCGTAGTCTGGTCATCTCTCAAACTCAGATCGGTCTCAACGAAGTCATGGTGGTAAGATTTTTATCCTTCTTCTTTTGCTTCTTCTTTCCTCCCAAAGAAAGATTGCTCTCCCAAATCCCAAAGAGTGAGAGATACCTCCAATTGAAACTGAATCAATCTTGATTTTCCTTTTACCATGATCCCGTCCTTAAACCCCCCTCAGATCCAACACACCGATTGTGCCGCCTTGACCTTCACTGAACGTTCCTTGAGAGATAAATTACTATCGAAAACGACTTCGGGTCATCTACCACCGACTGCTCCTTTCCAAATCTCTTCGACAAACTTCCTTCCATTCCCCCAAGCGCCTGAAGTAGAAGAGACGATTCCATCGTCATCATCATCTTCATCTTCTTCCTCAAAACAATCATCATCATCATCATCATCATCATCATCATCATCATCATCATCATGTTGTCCAACTCATGACAACAATCAATCCAATCACGCTCAAACTCCTTCAACTTCACCTTCATCATACACTACCACTCAACGTCACGTTTGGAATACTGACGTCGCTAGACTTGAAGAATCCGTTAAATGGGACGTTGAATGGCTTAGATCACGTTCAATCTTTGATCAAAGGACGGAAGTCAGTGGTTGGGTCTACGAGGTCGAGACGGGAAGATTGAGGGAAATCGAAACGGGTAAAGAGAAGGCAGAGGGTGAAGAGTGAGTGAACGAATGAATTACGAGTGGGGTTGGGAAGAGGAGGTAGAATCTTTTTTTTTTTATCAAGTTTATTTAATTATCTCTACACTGAGAGAGAGAGAGAGAGAGAGAGAGAGAGAGAGAGAGAGAGAGAGAAAGAGCCAAAGCCTCCCGTTGTAGACAAAAGGAAGAAGAAGAAGAAAAGGAGATCCAATGAAAGAAGATGTTCTATTTTCGAGTCATCTCGATCGACACACCTGAAGAAAAAAAAAACGATGTTGTTTTCCTCTCCTACCTTTTTTTCACACAATTTTTTTTCCTTGGCAAAAAAAAAGAAGCCTTTTCTTGAATCGAACTGGACCAGGAATGGAAGAAGGCAAGAAGGAACAACAAGAGGGACCGAGTAAGAGAGAAAAGGCGAAGAAGAAGAAGAAGAAGAAGAAGAAGAAGAAGAAGAAGAAGAAGAAGAAGAAGAAGAAGAAGAAGAAGAAGAAGAAGAAGAAGAAGAAAAAATCCCAAGGAGAACAGAGCAAAGAGGAGAACGTTGAGAGCAAGAGAGAGAGACAGATATCGAAACATCGAAAGATGAAGCAATACATGGGTGGAAAGCAGACGAAGGAGGAACCTGTGTGAACGTGTGTATTTCGGGATTTTGTTCGTTTGATTGTTGAGAAGATTCACTCGTCCAAGGGGAGAGGGTAGGTTGTGTGAGTTGATGATAACACGATAGCGAAAGAAGTTGGGAGGGGGGCGCAAGATGTGTAAGTGTTTTCGTAGGAAAAAGAAAGAATTCTTTGTTTCCAGTGTTGCGTGGATGTGTGTGTGGATGTGTGTGTGGGAGAGATGGATACAGGAGAGATCGATTGATGTCGATAGGGCAGAAGGGCACATTAGACAAGGGGAAGGTCGTGATTTTGTTGCATCGTGTGGTCTCTGGCCTAGACAAGTATGAATGAGATGTGTGCGTCGATAGATATACATATGCGTGTCGAGGTCCGTGTTTTGGATGGCTATGTCCTACGTCCCTGATCCAATGATACCTATCCCAGTCCGCCTCCTCTCCCCAGACCTACCCAACGTCCCATGAAGGAAGTCCCCGAACCGATTCCTGCGTCCACTACTGCTATCGCTAACTTCCAGCCTCCTCGAATTTCCAAACAATCTTCCTCTTCGAGCCCCATTACCATCGTTCACTAGGCTTGATTCATCGATTCTTTCTTCCGTCGGTCTCTCCAACATCATGACCCTAGCCTCCCTATCTTCCTCTTCTTCTTCCTCGTTGCGTTCCTCACCCGTGATGAACTTGACGACCGACCTCCTCCACCACCTTAACGTTTTGTCCTCCAAGATCTTGAGCCTTCTCGGCGGATCCGGACCCGAGAAAAAGGAGTGAACGAACGTGCTGGGGAAGGAGTGTAAGGTGAAGAGAATGGACGAAAAGAGGGACAACATGGCGGAGATGAGGACGAGTTTGCAGTTCGGATCTTCAAGAAACCATTTGGCCCAGAATTGACCATCGTGGGGAAAGAGTGGATTGAACTTGATCTCGATCTGTGCGTTATGGTTCAAACCATGTTACGATATGAGAAGGGGAATGGACGGCAGAAGAGATGGTCGATAAGATAAAGCAAGGAAACAGAAAGGTATCAGCATTTTCCGTAGGAAGTCAATTGACGTATCGAGTGATCGAAATCGTACGCCGTTGCCCTGTACATGGAAAAGGAAGAAGAAGCAAAAAAAACCGGGAACGTCAGGATCAGGTCGGGGTGAGGATCAGGCAAGGATACAATCCCAGAATGGGGAGACGTACGATCGGAACCCAGGTGTCGGTCGGGTTGTCATCCGGCCCGGCCTTCTGAATAGCGACAGCAAGGAACCAACAACCTCCCACCACATTGAGTAGCATTCCAATGACAGGCAACATCACTCGGGTCACGCGAAGCGCTCGCTGACGAGGCGTGGCGGAGAGGAAGGGCATCTTGGGTGGGTAAGGCATAGGAAGGAGATGATGAGCTGGAGCGAAGAGCAAGGAACAAACTGCTCCGGCTACAAGGATATGTGATGGGAGGAGCTGCAAGGATATATACCACAAGGGTGTGATGTGTGATTGAGCAAGGAGAGTCGAACAAAGGTCGAGACCGAGGGAGCGAAGACGAGGAAGACGAAGGCAAAGATCAGCTCGAATTGATAGGACTAGTGATTCTGCTGTAAGAATCACAGTGGCGAGGATATAAATGCCCAAAAGAGATCAATGAAACTCGGAGAGAAACCGCCACGAACAATGTGTCGAAAGACTAGAAACATCTGAGGCTTGATATGGGTCGTCGCAATCTTGATGATAGATTCGACCATAAAGTTAACGCAGGCTATGACGGTACATCAGGGACGGACACGCCAAGGTCAGCCCCCGATAAGAATCGACATACAACAGGCCAAGCTGAGAGGTGGCCCGGAACCAAGCCTTCGAAACTCACCTCCAAGCAACAAGCCACTACAGACGAGCATGAGTAGCAATGGTATGAATCTGAGAGGTCTCTTCTTTGATTTGTATCGAGGCAGAGGTATATTCCGCCATGGGGAGACGACGGGGACCGGATCGACCCCCGCCAGTCTAGCAGCAGCTGGAATCGAAGGAGGTCGATAAGTTGGTGGTGAGTCATAGACTCGAGCGGATGATGTTGATCCAGTTAGTGCATGGTTGATGTTGGATGACGCTATTGGGTTGGGTGAGGATATGGACGAAGCAGGTACGAAGGGTGAGGATCGGGCAGGAGGAGCAGGGGGAATGGATGATATCGATTGTGTCGGTTGAAGAGGATCTGGCGATCGATCAGGGTAGATGAGATGATTCTGTAGGATGTACGAGGATGGACTGAGGGGCGGAGGTGGTATTGAATTATCAGGAGAGGGTCGTGCGGTGAGGACAGCAGGAGAGTCTTCTTTAAGGATCATGGTCGAGGAAGGTGGGGGTGCTTAGGGAAGATTGCCGAAAAAGGACTCTGCCCTAACGGGGGCGGGGTGGGATTCGCGAATGCAGCGTGTTGTGAAGTGAAAGGGGTGGAGAGGTAGTCAAGGCGGTGGTAGTGTTGAGGAGGATGGTTCGATGGGCTGGAGGTGCGTACAGTTCCAAGGCAGTCCTCCGTTCATACATACACCACGTCACTTGGTGGAAAGCCTTCAATTCAGTCCTCAACTCAACAAAACTACACACGCCCTCAATCAAATCATCCCATCCACATCCTCATCCGTCAGCGTAAAGAATGTCTTCGCACAACATTCCTCCTTTCGGCTCGTCTTTTTCAGGAACCCCAAGAAATCAAGCTCGTGATAACTCCTCAGGAATCTCGCTTGGATCACCGACCTCTTCTCTTCTGCCGTCGTTGCATCCGACATGTTTTCTTCGACCGACTCATCATGCTCGCCTGAGCGCTTCTGCCGGATCATGTTCCCACGTCCCTCCACAACGGTGGCGAACGACTCGAACCAGTCGTAGAGATTGATGAGCTTGCCCGATTCCAAGTATCGGGCAAAGAGGATTGACGTATCGGGAAGGGATGCAGGATTGTAGCCGTCGTCAGCTTCCTTAAAGCTCGAACCGTACTCGTCCTCATGATTGTCGAAACTCCTCTTGGTTGAGTTTGGATTGCAGCACGGACAGCCGAGATAGACGTGAGGTGTCAGGAGAGCCGTCTGAAGAGCTTCGAGGGGAGCAGGGCGGAAGACCTGTAAGCGAGACAGACAAGTCAGATACCAGGGGGTCAGCTCGATGCTCCTTGGAGATGATGAGGCTGGAAATTTGAGGAACGGAACGGCGCGGACTTTGAGGAGATCGTCAAGGTCTTGAAAATAGAAAATCTCGTAGAAGATAATGGACGTTGGCCGGACGAATCGATCTCTGATAGGGACCAAGTCAGGAAAGTTGGCTCAGTCATTGGGGGTCCAAACAAGGAACGATAAGAGATCGACAACGGTCTGTTAGCTCGCCCCATCACACGCACTCAAAAAACGACTCTAGCAACCCTGCCAGCTTTACGCCCTCAGTCCGAACCGAACCATTCCCGATCAACCCGACAGAGCTGATGGGAATCTGATTTGAATCATCGATCAGGCTGGGGGAAGCGATCAGTTGGTTCCGGATGCCAAGCTCGTGCACGGAAAGACCATCCTCCTCGACGAGATCGAAGATGAGAAGAAGGCGTTGGTTAAGGTGATGGATCTCTTGATTGGAGAGTTTGCTATTTATTTGGAGAAGGATTAGACAGAGCAGTGTCAGCACATCGAAGGAGGAAAGATTCGATTCGTCTTGTCGTCTCTCGAGGCCAAGCGATCCGCACATACCTGACCAGCTTTACGCTCCACCTCCAACCTAGCTCTCCTGATCCTCTTCCAATTCCCAACTCCCCCAAAGAGCAATCCCTCATGGTCCTGGCTCTCTCGCTCGCCCCAACTTCTCCACTATCTCCGCCAATCACCATTGGTCCACCGTCCTTCCTCCCCTTGAGGAACCCTCGAACCTCAATCAAGACCTTGTACGCCAGTCGAAGACCTCTCGCGTGTTTAAGGATCTCTCGACGAGATTTGTCAATCGTGTCGAGGAGGTGTTGTGCGGGAGGGAGTGGAGCAGAGCGCAGATCTTGCGGGTGAGAGTTTTCATCTAAAGAGAAAAGAAGATTTCTGGGTGGAACAGGAGCTTGGAGCAGGGACGGGAGGGATAGGATGGATCTGTACAGAGGTGTTTCTGGATTGAGGGCCTTGGAAAGTGCTTGAACTTGGCATTGGGATGGATTGATGAAGATGCCGAGAGGAGAGGTGAAGGCCTTCAGGTATATGTACTGTATATAACGTTCCATGAAGTTAGAACATACGACGAGTAATAGGAGAAGATATCGACTCATGATTCTCATACCTGGATGCAGGAGATGAGCGTTTCCAAGCTCCCATTGATCCTCTCAAATCCGATGCGAAGTTCCTCGAGTGTATCGCCATCAATGATGACGTCTGGATCGAAATCCAGAGAGAAGAAGACCTGTTTTGACCGAACATGGACAGCATCAGCTATGGGTCATCATCCTATCATCCTGAGACCTTTGACCCTATTCGAAACCTCCAGACGTACGGATCTGACGACTGCTTCCCAGGCTTCCATCCCTCCTGTACATTCGAATATACGGACGTCCAACTCGACGAGGGCGTCACTCGGCAGGACCCGGGAGAAGACATCTGGAGCGGTTGTAGTCGTCAAAAGCAGGGTCAAAGATGGAAGGGCGGGGGTGTACTTGGAAAGGACATGGATGAGAGAAGGTAGGATTGAGGGTGCAAGGAGGTGGATCTGGTGCAGAACGACGAGGAGAGGTGGGGATGGCGAGGGGAGATTGGGGACGAGATGTGGGAAGGTTGCAGGCTGATTGTCATGGGAGAGCAGTGAAGAGAAAGAATTCGTAGACGAACCAGATCGATGTCAGCGATGTCAGCTAAATGAGTTTGAGTTAAGCTTATGCGGAAGGGGACGTCAAAGAAGGAAGGAGGGTTCACATGATCTGGGAATTCTGTATCCAGAAGGCCAAGCACGATTGCCTTGATGATTGATTCGATAGTAGACGAGGGTCGACACTCGATGAAAGCCGTCCTGAATCCGTTCGACGAGCGATCGGATGCGAGAGCTGAGAGGAGAGGGGTCGTGATTGAAGTTGAGCTACTTTCGGACGATGCTGGATCGGCATACCGAGATCAGTTTGGGGTCAACTCGATGGAGGCACAGAACAATATCGAGTGAATCCGGTTCGAACTCACAGGTAAGGAGAGCAGTAGGTATGGTTGTGAACGGAGACGAGGAACAGGCAGCCGTCGATTTGGTAGAATTATCTTCAACAAACGTGCGAAGAGAATTCAGGGTTCTTTCTGAGAGCTTATCGAGTGTAGCCTTCAGTCCAAAGCGACCGGACACAGCAGAGAGACATGGGCGCATCGTGTTAGCCGGACATCGCAAAAGGAGGTAAATGAATTGAGCGTATTTACATCGATCCTGGTAAGACATCGTGCCCAGCTTGACTCGTACGCTTCCTTCCTCATGGCATGGCCACCAGGTAGATCGTTGGCGACGCCGGGGGAGGACACTGGGGCTGGCCTGGCTTCAGGTTCGAGGGAGTCAGCAGCTGAAGAACTGATCCGCTTCCGTTTGCGAGGGATGAAGAAGACCCCTTGGGTTCGGGAATTGAGGCTCTCCATCTCGAGATGCGTCGAAGCGTTAGGCCAGGGCTGGGCTGGACTGGGCTGGCGGAAACGAGGGATCGGTTGGAGGAAATCAGGGAACTGGGCTGCCGGAACGCGTTTGTTCGGGGCTCCCCCGTTTGCCTTGTTTTTTTTTTTTCTTCTTCTTCTTCTTCTTCTCGTGTCTCTCTTACTTTCTCTTGTTTTCCTAGTGAATACACGCGAGCGCGGCTGTAGCCTTGCGTTGACTGGAAGTGACAACGACGATCGAGTTAGCCATCAAGTGACGACATTAAATCAAAACTCCTTCCCTCTTCCTCCTCTGACCACTTCCTCAGGTTATCGTTCCCTTCTTCCCCTCGACTCCCGACTCTTCTACCTCGTCATGACCACCACTATCGGACCCCTCCACGGTCTCCGACCTACTCCCCCTCCTCCTGCCGGCATCCACGTCCAGGCACCTACCACCATCGACTCTTCGTCGTCATCCTCGATCCAGTCCTTTATTCAGTCCAACAAGAAGACGATCCTCGTCTCTGCCGCCGCCGCCGCTGCCGTCGGTGCTGGTTACTACTACTACTCGACCTCCCTCGCATCTAAGCCCTCGTCTTCTGCCGGTGACAGCAAGACGAGCAGCAGCAGCAGTGCATCTAGTGGCAAGAAGAGCAAGAAGAGTCGAAAGTCGACCGCCGCCTCATCGTCGTCTGCCGGCAAGAAGTCAGTCAACGACCCGGATGGACCTTTGCTCGAGGAAGTTATCCCACCGGTATCCGACAAAAAGGAGACCGAACCCAAGGCTAAGGTCGAGCCAAAGAGCGAGGATCTCGAGAAGGGAAGCGTTGAAGCCGAGAAGAAGAGGGATGAGAGTGGCGCGAAGAAGAGTGATGGTGAGTACGCATCTGCCGAACGTAACATGAGATGAATGCGACACAAGTCAAAAGCGCGCTGGATGGATTTTGGTTGGACGGGAGGTCGCGCCGGCAATATAGGCATGGCGATGTCGATATCGAGGCGGAAGGAAGGAACAGTCATTCAGAAGAAGGCAAGCTCGCGAAGCTCCCCCCGGCCTGGGATTGATCTTTGCCTCAAAGGCGGTCTGTTGAGATGTTGTCATGTCGATCAGAAGTGGACCATCAAGTTGTGGCTCGACTCATTGCGTACCTGCCGATGCTTGAGCGGCTCCGTTTCCTTCGCCATTCTTCAAAGATACCGAACTCAAGCACCTTCGAAATCATACCATGACTTTTTGAAGCTGATCTGATTCCCACCTCTAAATCCATACTGCAGACATCCCCGATCCCAGTGCCCAGGAAATTAAGGATATGTCGACTGAGGTCCGTCTCTTCCTCTTGACCTTTCCTCGACTTGCTCGCAACCCGTGGTTGACATCTTCTGCTCTTGTCTATTGCTTCTTCACATCACGTTCTATCTTGTCGTCTTTCTGCACAATATTATAGGACCGAGCCTCCCTCGCTACTCTTCTCAAGTCCCGAGGAAACGCAACCTTCGCGAAGAAAGACTTTGCCGCCGCCATCGACTACTACTCGAGGGCCATTGCCGTCTCGCCTGAAGAGTCTTCCATCTTCTACTCCAATCGAGCTGCCTGTATGTGTATCGTACGCATACTTGATGATCGATTTCACCTCTTTTCGCTGCTGATAGATCGTCAATTCTCCTCGATACCCCCAGCATACAACTCCTTGACACCTCCTCAGCACGACAAGGTCATAGCCGATTGCGACTCTGCTCTTCGCCTGGATCCAGTCTACATCAAGGCTCTCAGGCGACGAGCTGCCGCGCTTGAGGCCCTTGACCGAGACGAGGAAGCCGTTCGAGGTTTGTTCCAACCTGTCCTCCCATATCATTCGATGCATCCGCTCATGTTTCCGCGATTGTTCCATTCAACTCCCCAGACTACACTGTTCTCACTCTTCTCGAGGCCTCTGAGCCTCCCAAGCCCCAGAAGGCTGGCGTCAAGGTGGAGCAGAACAGTGATCTTCTCGAGGCTGCCCTCAAGAAGATGGCCACGCGAGAAGCTCAAGAGACTCTTCGAGTACGTTCAGATGATCCGAATTCTCCTGATTTGCGTCTCCCGAATCAATACATCCCTCTTCATGCTTTTCTGATTTTCACGATGTGTCTGCTTCCTGCCAGACTCGAGCCGTCCAACTTCCATCCTCAACGTTCATCAATGCCTACCTCGATGCATTCCGACCTCACCCCGCCCCCGCCCTTCCCTCGGATCCTGCTCAGGCAGACGAGACGCTTGACCTTGCCTTCAAAGCGCTCGAGGCTGGAGATCACACCCACGCCTTCACCCTCGCCGGAGAGGCCCTCAGTCAGGGCATTACAAACCCTGAAGGAAAGGCCGAGGCTCTTAACTTGAGGGGTACTTTCAAGTCAGTAGCACTTCCCGTTCGAAAGATCACTCGTGGCAATCGTGCTGACTGGTTCCTGCCGTCTTGTCCTGTGCCCTTCCTTCTCCTCTCTTCCTGTCTAGGTTCTTGATCAACGATCGAGAGGGAGCCAAGTCTGACTTTGAAGAGTCTATTGCTCTCATGCCGTCGCTCGTCCAGAGCAGGATCAAGCTCGCCTCCGTTCATATGGAGCTTGGTTAGTCCTCTGTCCGCTCGACCGACCTGACATCGGCGAGAACCCATATACTCAATCCGTCCCTCCCATCCTTCTGCTCTTCAGGTGATATCAACGACACGTTCGGAGATTTCCAGGCTGCAATCGCCGAGTCACCGAACGACCCAGACATCTACTACCACCGAGGCCAAGTCTACTTCATCGCCGGCGAGCTCGAGAAAGCCATCGAGGACTACACCAAGTCGTGCGAATTGGATGAAGAATTTATCTTCTCCCACGTCCAAAGGGCCGTCACCGAGTACAGGTTGGGCAAAAGCTCGGTTGCGATGACGAGCTTCAGAAAGATCTTGAAGAAGTTCCCAGAGAGAAGTGAACCTTACAACTACTAGTGAGTTTCAGGGTATATCTGTTGATGCTCGAGCGTCCAAGGTTGGATAACTTCGCCTTATATTTGCTAATCAAGACCTCCTTGCTCTCTCTCTCTCACCATCCAACAGTGGAGAGCTTCTGCTCGCCGAAGAGAGGCATGAGGATGCCATTGAGAAGTTCGACAAGGCTATCGAGATCGAGAATGCTCGGTATGTTGACCATTCCTTCCCATGCTTATTCTTGCTGTCCAAACCCTTCCAACCAATCTATCAATATTCAAGAAGTGCTCGCTGACTTTCAACCGTCCTCTCTCGTCCCCTTTTCAAGAACTGACCGACACAAGAATGTCCTCCCTATGGTCAACAAAGCCAACGCTCTCCTCCGGTGGAAAGAGGACTTTGTCGCTGCTTCAAGCCTCATCGAGGAAGCCCTTCAGATCGATAACGAATGCGACGTTGCCGTTGTCACACTCGCTCAACTCAGCTTGCAGCAGGGTCAACTGGATAAGGCGATCGAAATGTTTGGAAAGGCGAAAGAGATTGCTAGGACCGAGGAGGAATTAGTCCAAGCGGTAAGTTGAATCAGAATTCCATGAGACTAGATTTTTTTTTCCATTGATTCAACGCACACGAACTGATAATCACTTCCTCCTCTCTGGGTTTCTCCTCCTTTTTCATCCTGGTTCTCACCTAATCCAGACTACCTTCTACTACGCCACCAAGGCTCAGAAAGCGTTCTCCGAAAACTATCCAGTCCAACACACAAAGATCACCGCCATGATGGAGCAAATGGCTGCCTTCCAAAAATCTCAGCAGCAATAGGTTCAGATCCAAATCGAGTTTAAACCCCAAATATCTTCTAATATTTACCTTGGCTAGCTTTGTGCCTTTCTCTTTCTTACTTGTCTCTTTGGTCTCTCTCTAAACGCCCCATCCCGATTTCAATCCAATCCGATCCAAATCAATTCTCGCCGTTCGACATCTGTCGATCCTCTCGAATCGCCTGTTCTTTTTTCTTTTTTCTTATTCTTTATGCTTTAGACATCTCCTCCTTTTTTTTTTTTTTTTCTTCTTTTTCTTTTCGGTTTCACCCTCTTTGGGGATTCCCCCGAAAGGAGGTTATCGGCTGCCATCTTCCTTCCTCCTTGTCCCCCTTCTCCCCCTCCCCCTCCCCCTCCCCCCTCTTCCAAAGGATTCGGTGTGTATCTATAAAAACTCCCTCCTCGCTCGTTTTATCTTTTTCGCAAATGTGATCGGATAACGAAAGGAAAAAGAAAAAGAAACGCAAACGCAAACCGGTTCCTTCCCCCCCCTTCCTAAAACACCAAGTTGACGCAAGAGAGATTCGACCTTTTTCTTTTTCCTCGAAAAATTGCCCAGAGAAAAGAGAAGAAGTCTACATTCATGAAGGGGGGCTTTTATTTCCTCGTTTTCCTCTACCTTCTTTGGGAAGAGAGAGAGAGAGGAGGAAGGAAATGGATAGGAGGAGAAAGAAGTGCAGTGGTGCATGCTAAGGAGATGGGAAATGGAAGCAAAAAGAAAGAAGAGGAAGAAGGAAGGTAGAAGGAAAAAGAAGGGGGGGGGGGGGGGGGGGGGGGGTGTTAGAGATGATTGTTTTTGAGGTCCAGAGTGATCAAACAAGGAGGAGGAAACCGCAAGTGAATCAAACTCCCACTCCACTTCTTCTGATGATTCTCCCTCTCCATCATCAATCTTTTTCCGCCGATCCTTGTTCTCCTCCTCCAGAGGCGATAACAGCTGCTACACCGGGGACGACTGACGACGGTGTAGCGGAAGACGGAGACGATGAATGATCGTTATCAGGGTTGATGGTGTCGGTATTGATGTTGGCCTGATGATCTTTCTTGATTATCTCCTTCATCTTCACATCCTCCCCCACTCCTCTTCCTCCTTCATCGTTTCCTTTGGTCATCGAAGACGCCGTCATGATGATTGTCGTTGGATCCTCCATTTCCATCTGCCTATCCATCCTGTCCTTCTCTTCCTTCTCCTTCTGATGATCCTGATTCAAACCGATAGGTCTGTCTTCTCCATCGGTTTGTTCGGACTTGACGATGCTTCCCACTTCGACATCCTCTTGGTTTTTCATTGGGGTTGTCGTCGAGGGGCTAGTGGTGACATTGATCTTCCAGATCTTGGTCGAACTGGAATTTGACCTTCGGAGGTTGATTTTCTGTGCACCTGAGCCTTCGGTGGCGTCGGTGATGTTTGAAGTCGTCGTTGGCGTATGGGTGGGAAGGGTAGAAGGGATCGGGAAAGGTGGAGACGAATGTATGGATGATGGAGCAGCCGGAGGAGGGACAGGCGATTTCGCCGTCGTCGTCGTTGAGGTTGGTTGACGATTTTCAGACGAAGTGTTTGAATCCGCAAGGTGTATTAGCCTTCCAACGTGCTCCAATCCGGCTTCCGTCCTAGTCAGCATGCCCAATAACCAACTCCTTCCCTGTTCCAACTCGCTCCTCCAAACCATCAGCTCCGCTGTCGAGCTCGGGCTTGAGGATGAGGTGAAATGGGATTGGTGGTGAGGGTGATGATGAACCGAGAGTGAAGAATGAGAAGCTGGTGAGCCAGAGTGATGCGTGTGATGGTGACCGTTGCCGGCGACCGGATGAACGTGGTTCTGTTGCTGTTGATGATGAAGAGAAGGCGACAGGAAGGAAGCTTGTCGGGGTGATGGCGCGAGCTTGGGAGAAGTCGAGTTTGATGCGAAGGCAGTTGGAACAGCAGAGGGTGATGACAATGAAGCTGCGTTGTTTTGTTGTTGTTGGTGGTGATGAGATTGAGATGGGTTTCGTGAGGTCGATCCCTCTTCGACAGGAGCCAACGCGGAGGACGATGGCAACGGACTGATAGCTCGTCCCGACGCCCCCGTACCGGCGATTCCGTTACTCGCTAGATGTGCGTCGAACGTCGGTATAGGTGGTCCAGGTGGCCCATGACTCGAGACTGAACCGAGCGAAGACGAGTGAGCACCGCCCCCGGTCGGATGTAGTGGAGGGAAGATGGATGATGGGCCAGGAAGTTGAGGGTGAGCAGGGTAAGAAGGGTATGATGCCTGGTGTGAAGCATATGATGAGGGAACAGGTGGAGGGGGAAGGTTCGTCGAGTAAGGAAGGGGCTGCTGCTGCCGTGAAGTCGATTGGGGGAGCTGTTGGTGCGCAGAGTAGCCCGCGGAATTCGAGTGTAGCGATGACGACTGCTGCTGTTGTTGAGAGGCATCGGCGTTACTATTTCGGATAGGCGCGAGCTCAAAGTTTGCTGACGAGGACGGAGCCTCCTTAAACGACTCGCTGCTCCTCCTATTTCTCCTTCCTGTACCGTTCTTGCTACCCTTGCGAGATCCGTTTGATGCTCCTTTGCCAGTGTACTCGCCATCGAGACCGGAATCCGAGTCCGATGCCTGATTCTCTTCGCCATCTTGAGGCTGAGACTTGCGCTTGCGTGACGAGGATCGAGTGCTGTCCCCCCTTGAGGATGACGGAAGGTTTGATTCGTATCCAGCGGTAGACGAGGCAAGGGGCTGACTGGAATAGCTCGACGCGAATGACCCATTCGCAGCTCGCAACGGTTGCTGTTGAAGAGATGGAGCGAACATCTGCTGGGTCGGAAGTTGACCGTAGGATTGAGTTGATGATCGAGAGACCGACATGAGGGCTTCGGCAGCATCTTGTTGGGATGTGTCATCATGTTTGACCTAAAGATAGACATAGAAGGGAGAAACGAATAGGACGAAAAAGAGTCAGGTTTGACCGAAAATCACCAAACGGTGTCACTCGGAGCTACATCGTCGATTTGATGAAGAGATGTTTTCGAAACGTACCTCAACGGACTGCGACTGCTCACGCTCTCGAGAGGGCGTCGGCTCTTTGACAGCGAACGAAGTACCCCCACCGGTGGCTGCAGGAACCCTCTTCCTTCGTTTGATGACCGTCTTTTTCATCGTGACTGGTCGAGACTGACCATGAAGCTTGTAGTAGAGCCCTGTAGTCGAGAAAACCGAGTGACACAGGTCGAAGTCAAGGACGGAAAGTGAGATCAGCACATGTCTCGTTCCTCCCGCACAACGTATGTACGCACCACAAGCATTGCAGGTCGTGTTTCCATCGGCATCCCTCCTCCAAAGAGGAGTTGTGCTCGTACCGCAATTGATGCAAGTGATCCCCGCCGATTGAGTAGCAGTGATTCCAGTGACGCCCCCACCACTTCCACTGGCCGCGTGAGCAGATCCACTATGGGTCCCAGTAGTGGTGGGTACCGAGACGTCCGAATTGTTAAGAGATGGACATCCGGTACACCCTGCCTTTCCGCCAGTCCCGTTGCATTGACCGTCCCCCGGACAAGTTCCGACGACGGGCGGAGGGGTTGGTAAGCGGACTTGAACAGGGGGTTGATGTTGGTGGTGAAGGTGGAGGTGTTGCTGCTGTTGATGTTGCTGCTGCTGCAAGAACTGAGCCTGGTGATGGGACGACATCATCTGACCACTCGACTGAGTTTGTTGAGCGACGTATGGGTTGTATGGGTTAGGCAAGCCATTGTACTGGGCTGTATATTGGGTTGTTGATGAGGAAGATGCATAGGGATGGTGATTTGACTGTTGGTGTTGAAAAGGGTGCTGAGAAGGGTGGACAGGGTGACCTGGTTGAGGTTGGTGCGGGTGAGGGTGTTGAGTGGGGGGATAATTGTTGTTGACTTTGTTTGGGATGATGTGAATTATTGGATGGACGGACAAGATGGTATATCGACGGGTGTGGACGGGGGTTGGAAGGAGAGAGAGGGAAGGGGGGGAAAGGGATCAGCTTGATTGAAAAGATTGCGGGAGAGAAACGCTTGATAATCGTCGAGATCAAGAGACAAGAGATCCTAGATTACGATATCCCGACTCATCGTCCCTGATCCCCCGTCCCCAAACAACCAGACCACCTTGTCTGACGTTGATGGGCCCATCCAGGCTCAGTACCCTCCTAGATCATGTCCCAGAACCTAGATCCCCTCAACGGACGAGAGAGAGAGAGACGAAACCCGATCCTTCCACTTTTCGCGCCAGCGATTTCTCTTTTCCCCCCTCCCCCTCCCCCTTGATACTCGTCTATGCCGTCCAGCAAAGTGATCTGTCCAGATCGACATTCGTCTCTGTCACACCATCCGCCCCGTGCTTGAGCCCCCTCAATCGTTCGTAGAGGGAGGAGGAAGCCAAATGGGGGACGACTCCTGCCGCCGACCACGCGGGCGGATACAAGACGACAGAAGCAACTGGGGTCAAGTCGGGAAGAAACTTGATCAAGACTCACGTCTTGGATCGTGTCCATTCATCTTGGCAAGGGGTCGTCTGTTGGGCCGATATTGTCTTGATTCGTTGAGCGTGCTCAGGGGACGATACGAATGGAAGGGGAGAGGGTGGAAGCTGGAGGGAAAGACCTCGCTGAACGGAAGAAATCGACCTATTGGAACGTCGGCATCACTCTCCTTCATTGTCCTCCACGCTCATCGATGCTCTTGAGAATCGCACCATAGTCGATGTAGACAAGAAAAGAAAAACATCATCCATCTTCTCTCATAAGCCCAAAAAGAGAGGAAAGCCAAGGTAAATCGCTCGATTTCTGTCTTATCAGCGACCGCGGGGAACGACAACCCCACACGTTTCTCCAGATTCGGCATCAGTTGTCACTCGTCAAATTCGTCCCTATTCAAAGAGAGCGAACGAGAGGGGATGGTAGGAACTTATTCATAGGTACAACAAAATCGTCATTAAGTAAACGGTGCGACTAGAGGGGGGTGATCCGAGCGGAAGGAAGAAGAAGAAGAAGAAGAAGAAGCCAACACCGCGGCCTAACGAAACCAAGGATAGCAAGGACCAGCGAATCGGAGAGCGAGCGCCAAAAGCAGTTAAGGTCTATATGCCATGCTAAGGGCTAAGATTTGGAAAAGCAGACAAGTCAACTAGCGAGGTCCATGCGCAAAAGGCGCCAATGAGCGTGATGACAGATAGCAAGAATCTTGACAGGTAGGGGAAAAGAGAACGTAAGGGAACAAGAGCAAGCCACGACGAGAATCGCGAGTATCTCAACTTGGGTTCGATGTCAGCTTGGCTCTGGTAGAGAAAGAAAAAGACCCGTCCGAGGTCAAACTTTCGATGAGTGGGATTGCGTTGTCTTTGCTTTTCTCAAGCGAATGGGGAGCACGAAGGAATCAGGACGAACCGACCAATCTCGAGCATCATCCGCCGACGAAGGTAGGGCATGTCTGCGGGGGTTCAACGAAGAATGATGTCAATCAGGCATTGTGGTCCGAGAGATGAAGCGGTTTCTGATATACCCACTCTCTTGAGAGAAAGCCCAGGTTCCATAACCTCCTCCCCGCGAAACGGCTTCTAGGACTTGACAAGTAAAGACGCCGCAATCGAAACCGTTCATCTGCTGCGGTGTAACCTACGACGAGTTGATAGGTCAATTTCGTGGTTGTCAGCAAAGCTGTCGTATCGTGAGTTCGAGTCAGTGGTAAACGTACGGTGTGATCTGAGTAGTCTTCCCATCCAGTGAAATCGAAGGGTTTCTTTTTCTTCTCCATACTCTCTGAGTCAAGATATCCTCGAAGAAGCTGGGTTGCAAAGAGACATGCGATGGAGTTGATGAGTGGTCACTTTTATCGTGATATACGGAACACGCGGAATCCCAACCTTGAAAACACGACTTGGCCAACCGGAACCCATCGAATCGTACGCTTCAATCCTCTTGTGTTTGAGATTAATGACAGCACAAGTCCAATGTGATTGGCCTTGGTTGATTGGGACGAGGATGAGGTCCTTGGCGAGGATGTCGAACTGGCAGAGAGAGATGAACGAAAAGAGCAGTTAGCCAATCAGCACCAGTAAGCGTCACCTGTATCTCGCTCGAACCAGGACCAAGATGCGGGGAAACTGACCTTCTTCGTCCATCTCGACAACCTCCCCTTTTCGTACCCAACCGTTTCAAGTTTGCTAAAGAAGAACGTCGAGAAGAAATGGATATCCAAACCATCCTCAAGTCCTTTCTCTCGTCTCGCCGCACACGCATCAACGATCATCTGACCGTAATAGTTGATGACCTCGTCGTTAAGCCATTGGCGAGGATGGAGTCGCACCAAGTCGTGGGGAGCAACCTGCTCGCGCTGACATTTGGATGTGACTTTCGACTTCAGTAAGCGATCGACTTCGGCTTCTTCTTCGGCGGTCAATCTCGAAGGAAGCTACAAAGGTTGCAGGTTCAGATGTGGCAGAACCAGATGACAAGCAGAACGTGAGCTCTGTGAACGTTTCCCATGCACTGTGTCAAGGGAGCCTATAAACTTCAAACAAACCTCAACTGTCGGCGTCTTCTTTCCACGAGCTTCCGCTTTGGCGTCCAGCTCCTTGTCCTGGACTTTAAGGTCCTCGAACGAGGCCAAGAATGGCTTCGGTGGTCTCTGACTACGACGCTCAATCAGATAGAGAACGTTGTATCAGAAACGTAAAGCACGTCCACTTGGAGAGAAAGAAAACGATCACGAACGAAGTACGAGATCGACGAGAGACATTCTCGATCCGACTGAGGTCGACGTTTTTCTTTGCTAACTGGGAACGAGCCTGAAGTGTACCATCGATCGTGAGCAGGACGAAGAGTAGAAGGAGAGAAACACCTCAAGTTGACCAAAACGCCAAAGGGCGAGATCGGATGGACGATGGGCTCACCTGGGAACGAGCCAGGTTCAAGGAGGCCTCGAGCTGATCTGCACGACTGGACCGATGGTCATGCTGAGGCAAGGGATCACTCAGAGACTTCGTAGCTGATACATGGTCGGGTCGGTTGGTCAGTTCGAGCCGGCTGAGGAGACGACGCAAGCAGGACGGTAACTCACATTCGATCATCTCACGCAGCCGCAGTAGCGAGGTGAGGTCATAGATGTCTGGATCTGTGCATGTCATAGCGTGTTCAGCATCCATTGATGGAGGTACTCTGTCGCAGACATCCAACACGACATACTGTTCTGCTTCTGAGCGGTCACTCGGTGGAATTGATTGCGGACGGTCTGGTAGACGGGATTTGATGGACCCTGTTTGCGTTTGCCACGAACGCGAAGGCGACGAAACTTTAGCACAAACAAGACGGACGGAGGATGTGTATGCACATGGATGTGTCAACCAATCTGCCTTTCCTCTACCCCGACATCTGCCCTCTTTTGGGCTGTCTATAATGCCCTTCTATGCGAATGGATCCAGCTTCGTATGGGAGCAAAGAGATCGATGACTCACCCACTTGTCCATCCTCTTGGTCGATTTGGTGATGCCTCGATCACGAGACGAGATTGAGAGCCAGGCTCTGGGGCGAGGGGACGCGGTTGGGAGGGCGAGTTCGGTGGTACGACTGATAGGTCGTATCGAGTTGGTATGACGTGAAGGGGACGCTGACGGAGCGGATGATGACGCTTGAAGAGAGACTGGTGACGGCGGTGAGCTGTCCGAGGGATGCGTATGGGAAAATTTGTTGGCAACCATAAGGTATCGGTCGACGGAAGGCGGTAGAGTGCCTAGATCGTCTGAGGAAGCGGTAGAATCTGGTGGACTGGGAATGGTCTGGCTAGGTGGTGGAAAGGTGGGAGCGCTTCTAGTTGGTCTATTGGGCTTTCCGTCGAACAGGCTGGGGAGGGCAGGTAGACTGGATGTGCCTGAGTAAGGTTGAAAGGGGTCAGTCAGGGATCATCGTCTGCAGCACGAAATCGTCATCAAAGAGTCGACGCGCCAGACATAGGCAACCGCTAGTCTGATGTTGCCTATCGATACACCTCGATTGGCCGTGTCATGTACGCGATTGACGCTTTCCTTAGACGCCAGGTCAAGCAAGGACGAAGCGAGTGGGCGGAATCGTGCGTATAGAGACGAGGACGATTGTATCTGACTCATGACTCTCCATGAATCGAGCTGGCTCGTCCAGCGAAAGAGAAGCTCAAATCTCACCAGTGCTTGACGAGTTGCCGAGCCTTTCACTCATCCAGCTCAAGGGATGGCGAAAGAGACCGTTCAGACCGCCGTACGAAGTCGGATTTGGCCTGTTTTTGGGCGGCGGGCTATCGTCTGACCGTTTCCTTTTTGTCGGAGAGGGGGCTCGGTTGAGCATACTTGGGTATTGACGAGACGGATGTGGTAGCTGCGTGGGCGGATGTGCGGTCAGGACTCAGGAAAGCAGGTTGACAAAGGAGTCGATGGACGAGGTGGATGAAGGGGGAAAGTCGACTCTCCTCTCCATCCGAACGTCGACCATCTCTCTCGCCCTCGCTCGAATCATTTCCCTTCCCTTCCGTACTGGCTTAGCTCGCTCGACGCCATGTCAGGCGACAAGCCTCGATACAGAGGGTTCTCTCTTTCTCACCAAAAAGCCTGCTTAGACGTCGAACTTGCCACTGGTCTCCTCGTCGGCTTCACCGAGCTCACCATCCTTCCCACGAGCCCAGACCTCAATGTCGTCTACCTCAACTTCCGAAACGGCTCAGTAAAGGCAGTCAGTGTCTCTACCCCGACCCTCGATTCCTCGAACGGACTTCCCAAAACCACAGACGCATCCTTCTCTCACAATGACCCTCTCGCCCTCCTCTCGCTCTCTAATCCGGCCGACATCCATATCTACCCGGAGGCCAAACGGAAGGCCTTCTCGGCCTACACCGAAGGAGAAGGAGGAGAGCTCGCCATCAAGCTCGAAGAAGGCTGGGTAGAGCTCGCCAAGAGAGAGATGGATAGCAATGGAGCTGAAGCTGACGCGACGGTCAAGGGGCCAGATGCGACAGGCGAGTCTACGGGCTTCATCCCCCTGACCATCAAGATCGAGTTCGAGGTCAGGGCAGGTGGTGAGGGTCTAGCGATGTTTGGAAGGAGAAGAGACGGGGATGAGGTCGTCGAGGATGATGAGGACCTCGTGGGTGCTTTCTTCCTTTTGCCCCGACGCGTCATTCGCATGCATATTCGATCCAACTGACAAGACGATACGATTTGGCGGCTTGACAGCACGTCCCACATCTCTACACGTCACCGACTTCGCCTGATGCCGCGCGTTGCTGGATCCCGTGCGTGGACAACCTGTGGGAGCGATGTACCTGGGAGCTTGATTTCATCGTTGCCAGGAGACTCGAAGGATCCGAGGAGAGCGAAGAAGAGATTTGGAAGAAAGAGAAGGGCAAAGGAAGGGAGTCGGACTCGACCAAGCGTCATGGAGAGAATGGGAGTAGAGGAAGGCCGATCGTTGTCGCGTGCAGTGGGGAACTCGTCGAGCACGTGAGTTCGGCCCTACCCATCATCCTGGCCAGAAGGGAAAGCATATGGTCCGCGTAAGTCAAAGCTGATCTGGGTGTTTCGAACGTCTCCGTTCGTCCTGCTGTCGCCCAATCCTCCAGGTCTCGCATCCGTTCAACTCGACCCAATCCATCTTCCGCTTCGTTCAGTCCATTCCCACATCCGTTCAGCACATCACTTTTGCCGTCGGCCCCTTTCACGTAGTCTCCATTCCTGTATCTCCCCCTGCCTCGTCGGCGCAAGACAATGCCTTCTCGACTGCGATCAACGCGGCCGAGGATCCCTCAGTCTCGATGTCCGGTCCGCTTGGTAAACCCTCAGTGACCGTCGATCCCCCATTGGGCGCAGTCGCTGCTGATGATCAACCTCTCATCCACGCGTTCTGTCTCCCTGGACTCGAATCAACGCTCTGCACCTCGACAGCCTTTCTCCGACTCGCCATGGACTTTTACACCACCGAGTTTGGTTCCTACCCCTTCTCGACCTTTAACCTCGTCTTTGTCGACGAGCCCGTCATGACATCTGCAGCAGGAGCGGGAATGGCTGTCCTTGATGCCGATCTGCTCCATCCTCAAGAGATCATCGATCAGGCGTACGAGACTCGACACGTCCTCTCCCATTCCCTCGCATACCAATGGGTCGGGATCAACATCATCCCTAAAGCATGGAGCGACACCTGGCTCATCAACGGTCTTTCTCTCTATCTGACCGGCCTCTTCCTTCGTCGACTCCTTGGCAACAACGAATATCGATTTCGCCTCAAGAAAGATGCCAACCAGTGTGCCGCTCTCGACGACGGTTCCCAGATTCCCATCTGCGTTCCAGGTTCACCAGATCCTCCTGATGCCTCGATGCTCCCATTTATAAATCTAAAATCGGCCCTTGTCCTTCATATCCTCGACCGTCGACTCGGCAAGACGGGTACATCTCTCGGTCTCTCTAGAGTCATTCCTAAAATCTTCCTTTCTGCTATCACCGGCGAGCTCGGCAACAACGCTCTCTCGACTCAAGCGTTTCTGAGGATGTGCAGGAAAGTCAGTGGTGTCGACATGAGGAGCTTCGCCGAGCAGTGGATCTGGGGCAGTGGAGTCCCGAGTCTCGACGTTACGGCTTACTTCAACAAGAAAAAGATGTTGATCGAGATGACGGTCCGGCAAAAATGTCCAGCTCGAGAGCGCTGGGCGTCCGATCCAATCATGCTCAATCATTACAAGCCCTCGCCTATGTTTGACGTGAGTGATCAGATGGTTTCCTCCCTGTGAATCGTGTTTGTTCAAGTCCGATTCTCGTGCCAACCTTTCTTCCCTAACAGGGTCAGATGACGGTCCGAATCCACGAAGCAGACGGAACTCCATACGAGCACGTTCTCGATATCCGAGAAGGATTCAAGACGTACGACGTCCCGTTCAACACCAAGTATAAGCGAGTCCGACGAAATACCAAACGATACCTTGCTCGAAAGGCGGCAGCGGCAGCGGCAGCAGCAGGCGACGCAGATGCGGCGGAAGCGATGGGCATGCTCGATTTGGGGTTCGACCTTACTATCTGGGAGGAGGAAGAGGAGCGAGAGAAGTGGAGGGTCGCAGATTGGACAGAAGGCGAAGAGGAGACGATGGTTGGAGCACCATACGAGTGGATTCGACTGGACGCCGACTTCGAGTGGGTTGCCAACGTCAGATTTGAACAGGAGAAATTCTACTGGGTTTCGCAACTTCAACGAGACCGAGACGTTGTTGCTCAGATGGAGGTAGGCTCGTCGTCTTCCCCGACACATCAGCTTCGGTAGCTGATCTTTCTCCATGCAGGCCATCCATGTTCTTCGACAAGAGCCGTCTCAAGTTATCATTTCCGCATTGGCGAAAACTGTGCTGGTCACCAACTACTTCTTCCGAGTTCGGATGGAAGCGGCAGAAGCCTTGTCATGGGTGCGTGCCTTTTCGCAACGACGGCTTTCCTGACCTCGATGAGAAACCAGTCAAGTGTTCCTGACGCTTGCTCGAACCTTAGGGCGCTGGCGAGTCTCATGACTACCTTGGACTCTTCAAGCTCCTCAAGATCTTCCAGACTCGATACTGCTACCCACCGGATGTCGAGACGTCGGACCCTTTCCAATTCCGATGCATTCCCAAGCCGAACGACTTCTCTGATTTCGCAGAATACTTTGTTCGAAAGGTTTGTTGGTCATCCTCCCTGTCTCAAGTAGAACAACTCTCGACTCCAAGGGAGCGTCCCTTTCTCACGGAGTCTTGCTCTTCTTTCTGTTTTCCCTATCTTCCCTCCTTCAGTCGGTAATTACGACCATCTCGAGATGTACAGACGTCAAGAATGGAACGAGCTGGCTAGTAGTCCGAAGGCTTTTTGTCGATCTTCTTCGCTACAACGACAATTCTCTGAACTCGGTGAATACTCGTTCTCTCATCGACGCTATATCATCCTATCTTCTTACCGTCAGTCTCTATTCGCATCATTTTACCGCTCCCCATGACAGTACTCGGACGGAGCCTACATCGCCACGATCATCGCCTGCCTGGGATACGCTCTCGTTGTGGCTGCCTCGCCCGAATTCAAGCCTACAGTTGGCGGTCTTACCGGCCTCCATGCGATCGAACGCCAAGAGAGTAATGAGCTTGTCAAGCTTTCGGTCAAAGAGGTCGACCGATACATGAAAATGGACAGACTTGTCCCAAGTTATCACAACGTCGTCACGATCGCTGGACTTGAGGTTGGTTGTCTTCGACACCTCAGGCTTTCCAGGATGGCAGCTGATTATCTCCTGCTCACTCAATCCATGTAGTGGAAGATCAAGGTCACCCTCGCCAACCTGATCCCGAACGACATTCGTTTCTTCCTCGCTTATACTCGGTAAGTGTTAACTGTTGCGTGATACAGATCTCCCGGCTTGCACTTGATCTCACACTCGCACGTGCATGCCACAGCGAGGGAAACTACGTTCCCATTAGACTCGCCGCCTTCGACTGCCTTCTCCTATCTGCGACGCCTGGATCCAACGCTCTCGTTGTGGCTTACCTCTTCCAAGTCATCGCCCACGACCGATCGCGCGTCGTCCGTCGACACGTCGCCTCTGGCATCAGTGAAGCCCTTATCCTGTCTCTCTTTTTTGGAGCGATCAGAGGAGCTGTCGCTCCTCAAGACAGAACACTGGTCGAGGCCGATGGCGAAACGGCTGTCAACAAACCCAAAGCGGCCAAAGTTGACGAGGTCGAGTTCAGTTTGAAGGCGCTCAAGAAGGAAATCGGAAAGCAGAACGCTATGCGAGAGGGCATCATGTCGGTCATCGCGTGAGTGAAGTCGTTCTTTGTCCTTTATACAGAGGTATTGAATTGGCCTGGTACTGATTCGATCTGCTGCTCGCGACTAGATCCCCGGATGTCGACTTTGAGGTTCGATGGGCTATGATCCAACTCGCGGACATGCTCGTCAAACCTGTCGAGGAGACACTCCCGAAGCTGATGCTTCACATCCCGACGCCAGTTCAAGAGGTCTCGCCTGCTCTTCCCACGCCCAAGATCCGACTGTCATTGGGAAATCGTGAGTGTATTCTGGCTCGTTTCACCTCAGTGAAGAGATAGTTATTCCGTCGTTCGCAAACGGACCGAGGTCTGATCCTTCCCATCCGCCTTCGTTCTCATCAGTCTCGCAGCCCTCGACGCCAGCCACCGACAATGCTCCATTTGCTGACGCGATGCCGAACCAGCAGCTCAAGCTCACTCTCACTCGCCCTCCTCCTCCGACTGGGCCTGCTCCAGTCGCGAAGAAGAAGAAAGAAAAAGTGGCCAAGGTGCCGACGAAGGCTCAAAAGACAGGCATGTCGGACCAGGACCTTGTTGGATGTCGATCAATCCTGAGAAAGCTGGTTCGTGTCGTGGCATATCTGCTCTTTCAATCATGCGCTCTCTCTTCGCTTCCTTGCATCCTGCCGCTTATGATGCTTTCGTACTCGGCCGTTTACAGGAGCAACACAAATCTTCCGCCTTCTTCCGAGCTCCGGTCGATCCGATTCGAGATGGTGCTGCAGAGTACGTTGCTTTCCTCCGATTACCTGTGCCCCAATTGTCTCCATGGCTCATCTCAGCAACTTCCGTCACATCACAGCTACTTCTCTGTAGTCAAGAACCCGATGGATCTGTCGACGATTCGAGCCAAGCTCGAGGACGGACAGTACAAAGACCGAAACGCCTTTGCCGACGACATCCATCTCATCGGATCCAACGCAATGCTTTACAACCAGGCGGGATCAGCGATTGCCAAGATGACGGACAAATTCGAAGCGACGTTTAAGAAGCGTGCGTATCGACTTCGTTGCAAGATGCGAGAAATTTCCGTTGATGAGGAACCGCTGCTGATCATTGACTCGCTTACTTCTCTTGCCGTTGTCGACCGAAACAGAATGGGATATCCTCAATGGTTCGTCATCGCCTCGATCGTGCTGAATTCGCTTGTTTTGGTACTGACTCCACTTTTGACCAACCTGCAGCCTTACTGACCGGTACGGCTCCTCCGGCGCCACCTCCGCCTTCTACTACCACGCTTCGTCTCACCCTTCCGCCCGCCAACGCAACCTCACTCACTCCTCCCGCTTCCAGCATGCCTCCTCCACCTGCTCCTACTGTATCTGCATCTGCTCCTGCTCCCATACGACCGACTATCAAACTCAAGACCAAGCTCTCATCTTCTTCGAACCTCACACCGATTGATAACACCCCTCCACCTCCTCAAAGATCACCACAGTTCTCGGCCAATCCTGTATCACAATACATTCCTGCTCCTCCGCCACCATCTCGCCACATCCCACCACCACCGCCGCCTTCTCATCATATCCCTCCGCCCCCACCCCCCTCTCAACATATCCCTCCACCACCGCCCTCTCGGCACATCCCTCCGCACCCATCGCTTTCTCAACATATCCCTCCACCACCGCCCTCTCGGCACATCCCACCACCACCGTCATCTTACGCTCCAGCCCCACCGTCTCAACACATACCTCCTCCCCCCACCCCATCTCTGCATCATCAGCCAGCTTGCCCATCTCCGTCTCATCAAAACGCTTATGTACCCCCGCCTATAACATCTCAGCATATACCACCTCCGCCCCCAGCATCTTATTCCCATCCACCGTATTCACGCGATGAGCCGCTGCTGTATCAAGGTTCAGAGGGAGTTCCTCCCCCTCCGGCTCTTGTCGATCCACGAAAGGACAAGAAGTTACCAAAGTTGTCCAAGTCGCGTCGATCTTCCGCCGTCGCTCCAGAACCCCCAAGGCAGTCACGAGTTGAGTCTGACGATCTGCTCGACGAGGAGCTAGGATTGATGGAACCAGCGTCATCGTCCTCGAGATCTTCCCACATTCCTCCGCCTCCTGCATCTTCTAAACATCGCCGATCTTCGCCCCCACCTCCACCCCCACCACCTCCCCCTCCTGCACCTATGCCGGCCATTCGAATCAAACTCAAGGATCCCATGAAGCTCAAGCTCAATACTTCCAATCCTTCTATCTCTTCTCCGCCCGTTTCGTCTCACATCCCACCGCCTCCCCTTCCCTCATCCCATCCTTCGGCGATAGCTGTTGAACCCAAGAAGGAGAGAAAGGAAAAGGACAGAGACAAGGACAGGGATAAGGACAGAGACAGGGAAAGAGAAAGAGAAAAAAGCAAGGACCGAGATAAGGAGAAGGATCGGGAAAAGAGCAGAGAAAAGAGGGATCGGGACAAGGAAAAGAAACGCGACAAGCCGCCAAAAGAGCCTTCGCAACCTTCTACGTCTGCATCCAACCATCAACGTAATCCCTCAGTCAGCTCTGTCGCTAGCTCATCAGAAAGTCATCGACCACGCTCGCCACCTCCCTTCTCCAACGGTACCAGTAATCATGCCTTGTCTTCTTCATCGAATCCAGTCGCCAAGAAGGTCAAGATTCGAGAGACATCGACGACCCCTCGACATTCACCAGCTCCATCGAACGCGTCTGAAGCGAGCACGGGCTCGGCGGGTGCGAGGGAGAGGAAGATGAGTGCAACGCCTGGAGGAGCAGCCGCAACGACGAACGAAGCTATCCTGAACAACTCGGATCCCATCAACAACAAGCGAGCAAAGACGGTAATTCAAAGCATTCTGAAGAACGTACCTGCCTCGATCTTGGTACGTCGGCTCTGTCTGTTTCAGACTCTTTGGCGTGTTATCCCAACTCTGACCTTTCTACCTATTCTGGCACGATGTTGCTCGGGTCGTATAGTTCGCGAGACCAGTCGATCCTGTGGCTGATGGATGTCCGACGTGAGTATCATCACTCCCCATTGACCCTGGACGGTGAAGGCAAACATGACTCACGTCTTATCCTCGGTGTCCCTCTTCAGTTACTATGATGAGATCAAGCATCCGATGGATCTTAAAACGATGGAAGCCAAGGTCGGAAAGGGCAGGTATCGGACTTGGGGCGACTTTGGACGAGATATGATTCTCATGTTCGATAAGTAAGCACCTCGAGTCGTTACAGAATTACTCCAGAATTAGCTCGCTCAAACACTTACCAATGTATCACCATCTCATCTTGGTTTCATCCATCGCGTCTCTCGCCTTCTCCCAGTTGTCGATCTTTTAACCCACCCGGAACGCTTGCCACGCAATGGGCGGACGACGTCGAACGTTACTTCCGGACCAAAGAATGGATCAAGGCTACGTCCAAGGCCATGACACCAGAGGAGAAGAAAGACTTGCAAGCTCTACTTGGCAAGTTGATTCGTTGGCCGGGAAGTGAATGGTTCAGAGATCCCGTATGTTCATCTCCTCCTTCTTGACACGACGGGTTCGCTTAGATTGAACTTTGTGCTGACCCAGTCTCTTATCATCACATGGCATTACTCTCCATCTCGACACTTTGGATGACCATCTTCAGGTCGATCCCGTCGCTTTGAACATCCCGTCGTACCCAATGGTTATCACCCAACCTCGTTCCCTCTCCACCATCAAGTCCAACCTCTCGACCAATCGGTCTTACACGACTGACCTCTTTGATCGAGATATGCAACTCATCGTTGATAACGCTCGCATCTTCAACGGAGCGGAGAGTATCGTCGGTCAAGCGGCGAGTGCGTTGGAGAGGTATTGGAGAGGATTGACGAAGGATGATGGAGGTGGAGCAGGAACGAAGAAGAGGAAGGAAGAGGGAGGAGAAATGGGCAGAGGTGGAGGAGAGAAGAAGTCGAGGTATTGAAGAAAAAAGAACGGGGGGGGGGGGGGGGGGGGGGGGGGGGGGGGGGGGGGGGGGGGGGGGGGGGGGGGGGGGGGGGGGGGGGGGGGGGGGGGGGGGGGGGGGGGGGGGGGGGGGGGGGGGGGGGGGGGGAGGGAGGGAAGAGAGAGAGAGAGATAAAAAGAAACAGGAGATCAGGGAATGGAAAGATCTTTTGATTTTTCTTCTTGTCTTTTTTATTTTTGTCCTCTGAGCTCGATTTGCTCTTCATCTCCCTCTTCTTCTTCTACTTCTAAAAAAAAAAGCTCAATCCACGAAATATAATGATGATTAATGATGATTTCAATGGGGGGGGGGGGGTTTTCTTCTTCTTTCTTTGTGTTCGTCAAGCGTGAGATCAGACTACTTGATTTTTATTCTTGTTTTTTTTTTTTTTTTATGAGAGCAAAGAGGAAGAGAAGGGTTACAAGAGGAGGAGGTAAAAGACCCCAACTATGCACGCACTATATCGATACATGACCATACGAATCCGAAGAAAAGAAACGGCAAACACACACACACACACACACACACACACACACCTCGTGAACTTCCTACATTGCCGAGATGAGGACACCCACTTCAAAGACGAGAACTCCCCTCAATCCTCTTCTCCCCCTTAATCCCTCCATAGCCCCCAGCTTGGTTCCCGGCAATAGAGATCATCGAAGGAGATTCAAGGTAGTCTTCTAACTTGGGGGATCTTTTCAGATCCTGCCCGCTTTCCTATCTCGATCGTCTTGCTTAAGTTGCTTGGCCTAAATGAGACAGGGGGAGGGGCAAGAGGGAGGCATGTCATCGAATTGAGAAGGTTGATGTATTCGTGAGTTTGAGGAATATCACAGAGTTGAGAGACATGAGCAAAAGAGGGGGGAGGGTTGATAGGCGGAGAAGATGTACAAAGGTACCTGGAATACATACAAATCGTTCCTTACAGTCGCGATAAGCAAGGACTTGATAAATGAGACGTTAATGCCAATGATGATGGACAGAGAAAAGAAAAAAAAGAAAACGAAATAAAGGCGAAGTCCATCAGGTTCAGATGAAAGGGGGGGGGGGGAGAGAAGAGGGCAAGATTGTGAGAAGGGGTATCTTGATCGAGTATTCGCGGAATATCCAAGACCTACAGTATTCACTACACTGTCGGAAGGAAAGTCATGACGAAGGTGGTTCGAGCAACATTCAATAAAAGGATTACGAAGGGGGGGGGGGGGGGGGGGGGGGGGGGGAGATCGACAGACCTTGCTACGCTGATAATCGTTTTGGTCGAGACACAACATGCTCTGTTTGGAAGCTTCAGCACACGGGCTGTTTTGATGGGAGATTCGAAGCAGAGGATTTGGGAAGGGAGAACAGGTCAGAAAAAAAGGATGGGGGATTTACACAAGCATTCGGCGAAAGGAAATAAAATAAAATATGTAAAGGTGAGGACGGACTCATTGTATTTGGAAACAACGTTTCGATGCTGGTTGGCGTGTAGATGCGTTTTTTTTTTTGGGGATGGGCAGGGATTTGGTTTGAATGACCGAAGGAGAGAGAGGAGGGGGGATCAGCATGTGTCGTCATCAAGGGATCTGTCAATTCCCGTTCGTTCTTCTTGTCACCATCTCACATCAGAAGGTTGGTCCTCTCTTTCTTCGATATCCCAGCACGTACGGTAGAGAGGACTGGACGTGAGAGGGGAGGGGGGGGGGAGACGAGTAAAGACGAACCTGATCAACTTTGTACCCCTTCTCGTCCTTTCTCGACTTTCGTTCCGGATCGAGTCCATATTCCCGGGTCTTCCAAGCCTGACGTTGCTCATACGTAGAGCTATAGCCCTGCGGGACTTGTTGCTGTGAAGATGATTGAGCGTCGGTCGACATGACTGGTTGAGATGATCGTTAGAGGAGAGGGCCAAGATTGAGACTCGGTTCGGTTCTGTTGTTGTATAGGGCGTGAGCTAGTGACGGGTCAACTTTGGTGAGATAAGTTCAAGCAAATGATCGACATTTGTCAGTCTTCGGTCGTAGAGACGTTGGCTTTTTTTTTCCTTTTTTTTATTTCCACGAATTTGGCATCGTCTCGAGATCGTGCTTCATCTCTTCTTTATCTAGGTTCTTTCCCGATCAAGCCCCAGTCGTCCAGATCGATCGAAACCCCATACGCTTCTATGATTTACAACAACGGGAGCGAATCGTCTCTCCTCCAAAACAAAAGTAAAGATCTCCACCCCCCTTCCCAACGTTTTCCCCCCTAAGTCCACCCACCCCACTGCTTCGTATTCCTCCTCTTTCTTCTTCTTCAATCTTCCTATTGCCCACATATCGCTCCTCGTGATCTCTTTTGATATCGCTCTCTGTTCTTCCCCCTCATCTGCCAGCCTATTTTAACCCCAGAAGCCTTTGCCTCTCAGGGTTGATCGCAGGTCCGCTTCCTCCCCCACCGGGAGACATACCGTTGGGTGGTGGTCTAAATCCCATGCCGGCCATTCCTGGTCCAGGGACGCCTCCACTCGGAGGGGGAACGAATGCGGGCGGAGCGTTTCCGAAACCACCTCCACCACCTGGCGGACCACCATACTGACCGGGAGGGGGAGGTCTGAATTGAGGAGGGTAGCCGCTGCCACCCTGTTGAGGTGGGAAACCACCCTGTTGAGGAGGGTAACCCCCATTACCGCCGTTCATGCCTGGTGGACCGCCTTGAGGAGGAAAGTTGGGGCGAGCGGGAGGGGGACCACCATACATGTTTGGGTGAGCGGGAGGAGGGAATCCTCCAGAAGGTCCGTTGCCGAACTGAGGAGGAGGTCGGAAAGGAGGTTGACCATTGGATGAAGGAGGCATCATGCCGAAAGGAGGGCCGGTGTTGTTTAGTCGAGGAGGTCCACCCATTCCGTTGTTGAACATCCCACCGCCGCCTGGAGGTCCCCCAGGGTATCCGCCACCTGCAGGGGAAGGCATGCCGGAAGGGTTCATGAATCCTGGACCAAGCCTTTTTGAGACGTTGATTGAGATGGTAAGGTGGAAGAGGAGAGAATGATGATGGAAAGAGGATAAGACACTAGGCGAGAGTGAAGAGGATAAGAGACGGCAGAGAAGAGGCGACGAGACAAACCTCATTGGAGGAGCGGAACCCAGGTTGTTAGGAGGAGGACCGTTCGCGTGAGCGTTGATGATCTGATCAATGATGTCCTGAGCCTTATCGTGTCCCAAAGCTGGAGTATGAGAGAGAAGATTACCCATCGTTAACGACGCGTCATGGACACAGGAAAGCGAGAGGGTGGGAGGAAAAGGGGGAGGAAGAGGAGGAGCAGGAGGAGAAGAAGATGAAGAATAGGTCTGGATAAGCGATGGGAACGAACAAGCGTAGTAATCTCGGACATTCTGAAGGTGATTTCGGCCTGCATTGTGAGCTTTTCGGACTAGTATCATGATTGGAGGGAAAGCGTCAGAGAGAGTCGATTGAACACGTCGGCGTTAGCAATCGTTCGGTCTTGGGTGTGACGGGGACGGATGTGATCTGTACCGGATGCTGAGTCGTGAGTGCTGGATGACAAGTTGAGAGATCAGGTTAGATGGTTCGTGGGATGATGGCGCTTGAAGGGTTGTACTAACAGGAATACATCACAGTACTGTCCAAGGGAGAATTTCGGGGTCGGATCAGATTGTACTTGTCGATTTATGGGATCTTGGACAGGGACTCACGTCGCAGTAGTACTTTGGCATCTCTGTTACTAGCGATTCAGTCTGGTCGAGCTTCAGGGGAAGTCGAATGGGTGGTGGTCGGTGTCGGGGGAGCTCGTTTTCGGTTTCCAACCTGGATTCTCGACATCCACCACCGAGCTCAAACCATGTCTCAAAGAATCGGAAACACTGGTCTCGCCACTACCCGTATATGGCACCACGTTTCCGCAGAAAACAGAACACTAGGTATCTCCATATCTCATCCCCTCCCCCACCACACATTGACGCCTCCCCGACCTCTGCTCATTTCCCTTCCCCTCAATCAAACCACAAGGTAAACTCGCAGTCAGAATAGCAACCGTCCTTCAGGGCAAGCACAAGCCCACGTTTGATCGATCTGGTCAGCAACCTATCCCGTCTATTCATCTTCTTTTTGCCCTGAGGCACCTCGTCCCGAACCCTAACAATCTTTGTCGCCAATCGTACAGTCGATAACGGCGACTACGTCGTCGTCACTCACTGCGAAAAGGTCTTTACGACTGGTAAGAGGGCACTCAAGAAAACGTAAGGGCTTCATTTACAGCCCCGGTCCCGACCACTCTACGTATCTCGTCACACTCGTCCTCGATCAACCGCTGCGTCCAACTCGCCCCCCCCCCCAAAGGCGACGATAGAATGACGAGAGCTTGAGCTAATGTTGCGGAATGGTGCTCAGATACTTCAAACCATCGACTTATGTCGGAAACTCAAAGAAGATCGCCTTCAGGGAAATCATGGAACGAAGACCAGAAGACGTACGTCCCGTTTCTCCTCACGAGTATAAGGTGATTGTGTCTATGTGCTAACTTCCATGTCGCTCTATCCGCTCTGCTGCTCCTACCCCTGCTCCGCTCTGATCCGATCGTCCGTTTCTCCCTTTGGACGCTAAATCACTTGGACTCATCTGTTCTATCGTCTTCGTATCCAATCGTACTCGCATACACCAATACGATTTTTTCAATCATCACCCCGACATATACGACCTTTTCATCCCCCTGGTACTCGTCATGTTTTTTTCTTTTCTTTCTTTGCTGCTTCAACCTTCCTCGTCCAAACAGATCATCACTATGGCCGTCTCCCGAATGCTCCCGAAGAATAGTTTCCGATTCCCTCGACTACATCGACTCCGTGTCTTCCAAGGAGATCAAAACCCATATGCCACCAACATCACTCGTCGATATGATCTCTCGACCGAAGGAGATTGGCAGGGCAAGGGTAGTTACCCACACAAAGCGAGAGACGGAGAGAGCGGAACGTTCGAGTGGGAGAGAAGGAGATACGATAAACTCTAGATGGGAGGAAGCGAATGGAAGAGGAAGGAGACAGATGAGAGCAGAGACGATTGTCATGCAACTTGACGACTCTTAATTGAGGATAGAAACGTTTCATCCCGATCTCCAAGGCCATACCTAAAGGAGACAGGGAGGAGGGGGAAAGAAGAAGTATCGGGACGTATCGTCATGAGGCCTTGTATTGCCCTCTGACCCATGCTGAATGCCCCCTAACTCAGACCGTCCCTCTGTCCCTTGAGCACTTGTCTCGAACAACGCGTCGTCTACCATCGAGTTCTTATGCTCTCTCTCTCCGTTCTAACCCATAGATCATCTTAGAAAAAAATCACTCCGGCTTAAAACATCAATCGCTCTCATCATCCTCGTCCATCATCTCCAAACTTCCTCGAGGTCTCATCCTTCCTCCTATCCCTCCGAATCCGTTATCCCCTCCAAATCCACCAAACAACCTCTCAAACTCATCACCCTCATCGCTCGTTTCGTCTTCCTCACTCTCACTACCAGTCCTTTCTACTCCCCCTTCCTCATCCTCTTTCGATCCATCCCCTTCTTTCGACACACCTTTGGCTACCTGACGAGAATCCTCCTCCTCCTCCTCCTCCTCCTCGCGATCTTCTTCCGATCCTTCTTGATCATGTTCCTTCTCTTCCTCGACTGCTCTCTCTTCGTCAGTCAGCTCTGATCCTTCGCCTTCATCACCATCGATGATACCACCGTCGACGCCATCACATGCCAACAACCACCTCACCTGTTCCTCCATTAGGATACCCAAAGCAATCAAACTATCCCCATCTAATTGTCGGAACATGTCCCTTCGCTTGTGACCTTCGCCCCTCCTACCTGTTTCCTTCTTTTCCTTTTCCTTTTCCTTTTCCTGTTCCCTACCTCCATCTATCGCTGATACGGCTGAAACCTTTGTTCCGACCTTGAATGCCGTCTTTTTCTCGGATCCAACGCTTGCTTCGGCTGAATCTCGATCTTGATCTTCATCCTCCTCCCCTTCCTCCACCTCCTCCTCCTCTTCCTCATTCGACCCGGATTTGGTTTCCTCCTCCGACAACTTGTTCTTTTTCTTCTTCTGATTCCTCCTCCATTCCTTGTTTCTACTTGAAGAAGCAGCAGATTTTTGAGCCTGATACGATAAGTAAGCGGCTTCGTCGAGTAGAATCGTTGGCGGTGGTGATGGTGGTGGTGGTGGTGGTGGAAATGGTGATGATGATGTTGATAGGTTCCGATCTCGTTGACGAGAAATGGTAGAAGGTACGAGTGAATGAGTAGAGTAGAATCGAGTCGTATGGCTGGCGATAGAACGAAGGAGATCCTTGACGAGAGGAAGGAAATACGAGAAGAAAAAAAAAAAGTCAGAGAGAGAGAGAGAGAGAGAGAGAGAAAGGTTGAACAGACTGAATCGGGTAGGAACGGTTTAAAAGCTTCAAGTCAGAAGATCAAACCAGGAAAATTAAACATCGCGCGGAAGAAAAAGAAAGAAAGAACCAAACAAAAAAGAAAGAAGAGTCTCTCCCAAGGTCAGCCTTCCCAATGACAAACAAGACGATGCAAACCAACCTGATCCAATCAGGGGATTCTTCTAGGAGTAGAGAGAGAGGGAGAGCCCCGATGATAATAATCATGATGATCATGATGATAATGATGATAATAATATGTGCTACTCACCACTTTCTTGATCGAGATAACCTAAATCCTCGACGAGATGATTCCTTTTCCTCTTCAGATTCGATCTCTTCTTATCTCTTTGGTGTCTTGGATTATTGGCGGTTGTAGTAGTGGTAGTAGTGGAGTGAGGATGATGGACCATCATGATATCTGAAGGAGCGGGCTCCTGCTGTTCGTCTTCCTCTTCCTCCTCGTCCCCTCCTTCACTAATGGGGCTCGCCTTGGCCTTACCCTTGGGATGGAATGGAGGACGAATAGCTGGGTTGATGGAAGGACGAATGTTAAGATGCTGCCATGGGGTAGAATGAAGGTGGGAGGTGTTTGAACTGTTGCTGTTAGATTGGTGTTGTGTTTGGGTCTGACTGTGGTTGTTGAGTGGGAATTGGTAGATGGTTGTTTGTTTATGTGGGTGGGGTTTAAGTGGGGGTGAGGGTGGCTTGTTAGGGATATCGAAGGGCATGATGGACGCGTGAGGATACACGTGTTGAGGGAGGAATTTGGATTGATTGCCGGACCCCTTGAATTTCAGAACCCAGCACCCACATCCTCACATCGACACGACTGCCATGCACAAATCCAACACACAAACGCCTCAACCAGCCCACCAACCGATTCAACGACAACGACCCAACCAGGCCCATCAAACCAATCACACCCGCGAATCAAACCGAACCGACCAAACCAAACACGAACAACTAAACGATCACCCTGACGACGACTTTAGCCAAGACGACGACTTAAGCCAAGACGGCGATCAACACCAACACCAACACCAAGACTATAGCTCTCAATCCGACGAAGAACCATCAAAAATTAACGACGAGACCCAAACCCGAATCCACTCCCTCTCTCCTCCCCCGAAACTCCTCACCTCTTCCGCTCTGCCATCCCGTATCAACCTTGCATCTCGAGCCAAATCCAAGCCAGCTGCTTCCATATCAAACCCCAATACCTCCACCACCGAGGCTGTGGACGACCAAGTTGATACCTCTCCTTCTTCCTCCAAGCCTCATGTCATTCAACCCACCCTTTCCTCCTCAAGCTCTTTCCAAGCCCTCGGTATTTCCCCCGCCCTCATCGCCTCGATGGGGACCATGTCGATCCGAAAACCGACGTCCATTCAATCCGGTTGTATTCCAGCCATCCTCAAAGGTCAAGATTGCATCGGAATCGCCCAGACGGGTTCGGGAAAGACTTTGGCTTTCGCCTTACCCATCTTGCAGAGAATCAGTAGAGACCCATTCGGAGTCTGGGCAGTCGTTTTAACACCTACGAGGTGAGATTGATCGAGACTTTGAAACGTTTCTTCCTCCCCCTCCTCCTTTTCCCTTCCCTTCCCCTCCCTCTTGTTTTGAAGATCGAGAGTCTAACGGTGATTAATTTTTTTTCACCTTCCCTTCCTCTCCCCAACCGAATCGTTCCCTCAAACTGCCAATTCTCCCTTCGCCCAGAGAACTTGCCTTTCAACTTGCCGAACAATTTCACGTCCTCGGCGTACCACTCTCCATCAAGACCTCCGTCATCGTCGGTGGCATGGACGTCATCTCTCAAGCTAGAGAAATGAATGGTCGACCTCACGTCGTCGTCGCTACTCCAGGAAGACTCGTTGATCTCTTGAGATCGGCGGGCGGTGAATGGGGTCTAGATAAAGTTCAGACGCTCGTGAGTTGATTCCCCTTTCTCTCTCTCTCTGTGAAATCGAGACCTCAATTCCGATCAGATCATTCAAGTTTCTTCATCCGCTGTAGCCCTAACGATTTCACACTTGCTCCCCTATTTTTCCTCTTGATGTGCAGGTCCTGGATGAAGCTGATCGAATGCTCACCCCAACGTTCGCCGCTGATCTCGCCTATCTGTTCTCTCGGATCCCAGTCGACCGGCAAACTTGTCTCTTTACAGCGACGGAATCCGAATCGATCCGTTCGCTCGAATCTAAACCACCTAGACCTGGGAAGGAACCCATTTTTGTCCACAAAGTCCTCGCGGAGTAAGTCGTTCTCTCTTTCTCTATCTCGTGATCAAAACTAGAGGCTCGAGTGACAAAGTTTTGACGTGCTGCTTTGCTTCCCTTCTGTTTCTTCTTCTTCTTTGGATATAATCTCGACAATCTCGTCGAACCTCCTTGTTTTCCTTTCTTTCGTTCTAAAAAAAAAAAAAAAAAAGTACAACGACCGTCTCTCAACTCAAGCAACACTACCTGTTCATCCCTTCCCACATCCGAGAATCCTACCTCTACTACCTCCTTCTCAATCCACCCGAATCTATCAAACATCTTCATCGTCCCAATCCCAACGCCCCTCCTCGTCCTTCTTCTTCAAAAATCAGTGGTCCATCTTCAAAGAAACGATCTCGAACGGGTTTGGTTTCAACGACGAACCCTTCGGATGATCCAGATTCGACTCCACCTTGGCCACCATCGACCATCATCTTCACTTCACGTTGTCAAACTTCTGCTCATCTTCAAACTCTCTTGACCGAACTATCCATCCCATCCGTTCCACTTCACTCTTACATGACTCAACCGGAAAGACTTCGATCCCTGGCTGCTTTCAGACAAGGGACCGTACCGGTGTTGATCGCTACCGATGTGGGATCGAGAGGATTGGATATCCCCGAAGTCGCCATGGTCGTTAACTGGGATTGTCCGAGGGAAGGTGAGGATTACGTTCATAGAGTCGGTAGGACGGCTAGAGCGGGTAGAGGTGGCGTAGCCATCACCATGGTCACGGAAAGAGATACAGTTTTGGTAGAGAGGATCGAGGAAACTATCAGTGCGTCTTTCGGATCTCTTCTTCTTCTTCTTGGGGGATGACTCTTTGTTTCGTTTTGTTAACGTCTTCGTTTCGTCATGTCTTCGTCTTTTTTTTTTTTTTTTCATCCTTCAACTTACTTCAGAGACCGAATTAACGGAACTCATCCTACCGGAATCAAAGGTTCTCGAAGACCTCAACAAAGTCTCGACAGCCAAACGAGTCGCTGCCATGGTTCGTCCCCCCCCCCCCCCCCCCTCTCCCCCTGTTTTCTTGGTTCCTTCACTTTCTTTATGGACTCTCATGCGTTTTTCTTGTTGTTGTTGTTCTTGTTTTGTCTTCACTTTTCTCTTTCTTTCTTCGCTTCTCCCTTCCCCCCCCCCCCTTCTTCCTCCCTGCAGGCCCTGCATGACTCTGGATTCGGAGAGAAACAAAAACAACGAGCCGTATTGGAGGCTAAGAGGAGGAAACGAGATGCGGCTAGGAAAACTGGCTAGTTTTTTTTCTTTTTTCTCAAATATATGTTCTCCTTCATCGGCTCTCAAACTTGAGGCCCTCACGAGGAGGAGGAGGTTGAGGATAGGTCTTGGAGGAAAATGCACATTCAGTCCTTCTCAAGCGTGTGCAGGGGAGGGGAGGGGGGGGGGGGCATCTTTATTTTTATTCTCTTTCGTTTCTTTTCTTTTCTTGACTTCCTTTTCTTCTTCGTGTTGAGATTCGAGATTCAAGATTCAAGGAAGAAAGAAAGAAGCAGAAAAAGAAAAAGAAGAAGAAGAAAAAAGAAAGAGGAAAAAAAAAAGGAAAAAAGGAAGAAAAAAAAATCCCCTCTTTCTCTCTCTCTCTCTCTCTCCCTCTCGTGTTGTTATCTTCTTCGTCGTCGTCGTCTTCTTCTTCTTTTCTCTCTTTGCTCCAATCGACCCAATTATATTCATTTCTTTTCAATCCAGCATAGAAGCGTAATTCCTCGTCTTGGTAATCGCTGGTCTTCCCTCGAAAACCAACAAACTTCTCCCCCCTTCATCAGGCGTCTCTCTCACGATCTTTTCCCAAATCAAACCAGGAGGAACCTCGATCGTATCGAAGGAAGAAGAAGATGATGATGATGATGACGAAGTGGGAAGGTAGGAGGAGGAGGAAGATGAGGAAGATGAGTTGTGATGAGAAGGTGAGTAAGGGTTGAGGAGGAGGTGAAAAGTTGAGACGGATTTGGCTAGGGAAGTTCGAGAACTGAAGGTTTCTCGAACATAGTTGATGGCGTCCTTTGTGATTTTTTCGATCATGAGGATAGAGGATGAGGAAAGAGAGAAGCAGAGTTTTGAGGATATCAGCAGGAACTTTTCTTGATGTCGTATCGATCAAGGAAGAAGCGACAAGTAGCGAGACTCAACCTGATGATCCAAGTGTCTAACCGACAGCTGACTGTGTTTCCCCACTCTGTATATGCAGAGTCCAAGAGAGTGATCCGTCGGTGTCGAAGATGTGACCAGTCGAGGTTGACCCGCGTAAGGCGGTAGGTGATTGGTCAAGGTATTGTCGGTTGAAGCTTGGTTGGTTGTCGGGTTGTTAGGTTGAGGGGGATGATAAGCTGGAAGTTGCTCAGGCATGATCCAAGTGATGAATCCCAGGTGGGTCGACGTTGAGAGGACGGAATCCCGCAGTCGTCCTCAGATCAACTCAGATTCATCTCAACTTTTTTTTGTTCTTTCTTCCTTTCCTTTTCCCGCTCCATGGGCTCGACTGATAAGCTTTCATCGTTCCTAAGTCGTCGAGAACCCGAATGCACCATCTCTCAGACCAATCTTCAAATCCCCCCCTCAACGCCCTCTCCCCACTCCAATCCACCCGATTTCTTAACCTCGTCAAAAATCTTCTGCTGAAGTCTCGTCTCCTCCCAGCTCATCTTGGATTCCTCCAATTTACCATCTCGAACGCACCTAGCCACCGCGTCGGCCTGCCAATGCATCCCTCTTCCGAATCGAGACTCGATCGGATAGTCGTAAGTTTTGGGTGGGGTGGATCGAGCGTTGGCATTCCTACCGGAAGATTCTCGTTTGGCGGCATCGTTAAGCTGGATTGTGTACGAGGATGGATAGGGCGAGGCTCCGTTGAGAGTCAACGTGCCGAGGGTACCGTGAATCGTAGCGCAGACAGCTGGAGTTGGAGTTGAGAGACTCGTCGTGACGGTTGCTGTCGCACCTAACCTGGGATAATTCATGACCCATGATGTCGTTTCATCGACTCCGGTCCGCTTATCGAACACCATGGTCGCTTTGATGTCGCTTGGAGGAGTATGCTCGTTGGCGGGATGCTGATAGAGAAAGAGCGTTGGCCATAGAAGAGCGTACGGACCAAGCTGAGTGCCCATATGGTCAGCACGATGGTAGATGCCAGCCAGCGAGAGACTCGCTTACATCGAAAAGACCACCTCCAGCGAGCGAGGGGTTGAGCATCCGGTGATCGTGAGGAAGGTCTCCGAAATCCTTGGTGAAAACCGAGTCGCTGCAACGGGTATAAAATCTGAATGAGTTTGCGTTGGAATTTATGGAGTAGGACACTAGGGAAGACTCACATCCTCTTAACGTCTCCGATCTTACCACTGAAAACGGCGTCCTGTGCTGGCTGAATGATGGGTTGAAATCGTGTCCAAGTCGCTGTCGATTGAAGATGAATCATATGGGGGGGAATCGTCAGCTCGATTTTGATTTTCGAATCGATACTGAGTCGAGCTTGTATGAACCTTCCATAACGAAAAGGTTCTTGGACTTTGCCAAATCGAAGAGTTCTTTGGCTTGAGCTTCTGTGATGACGAATGGTTTCTCGCATAGGACGTGCTTTCCATGCGTCAACGCCTCTTTCACGTTCCCAAAATGTTGAGGATGAGGGGTTCCGATGTATACGATATCAATATTCTGTCCGTCCATGGGAGAGGATGATGTCAGCTTCTCGGAGGGGAGGAATCGTACAGATGGAACGTCAACGCCCAACCTTGTCCTCAAAAAGCTCAGTATAGGTTCCATAAGCTTTGACTTGTTTTGACAGATCTGAAGAGGCTAGATGCTCGCTAATGAACGACTGGGCCTTGGGTAGAGAGCGTGATGCGACAGCGGCGATGGTATGCGTAACATCGGGGCTACCGCGACTTGATGGAGAGATGGAAGGTTGGTCAGCCATCCTGGGAACGACTCAGGGTAGAAGGACTCGATTCTGGCACGAACTCAGCAGGAGGCAAGAGCAGGTCCTACGAGAGGCTCGAGAGAGTGGCGAGGTTGGTTAGATGGGTGAAGATCGAATGGGGTCAATGGATTCAGGATGATTTGTTCGGTTCGGGTCGCACCTTTGAGAATCGCTGGACGATGTCCCCTGTAGATACAAGACCCCAGTTTAGATTGTAGGGCTGAGCAGAAGGCATGGTTTGAGTGTTGAGATGGGTCGGTCAATGGTAGTTGGGTCGGATATATCAATCGTCATGTCGCCGGCAGACGAGCGGGTCACGTTACGTTGAAGGACGTTGTTTCCCTCTTCTCCTGACGAGGACGAGTCTCTCGTTGACACCCATCCATGCTCCCTTCATCCATCAGACGAATCTCATCGAGATCGACCGAATGGGAGACAATCATCGGACTCGAACTTCACATACAGATAAAGTCACCCAACAAGCTCTTCTCCCGTACGATCTCCCCATATGCCTTGTCGATCGATCCCTTCTTCTCCAGTCTCTTTCCTTTCATCCTCCTTTTCTCGCCTCCAATCAGGGACACCATAGCTCATCACGTCCCCAACCTCCAACTTCTTACTTCCATCCTCAATCTCGACAGGCTCCCGAACGAGCTGGGAACATCCACCCAACACAAACGTTTCTCTCTTCGACGCCGGTCTTCCTGGTACGCTGCCCGTGCGTGAGATTTAACTTGGTTGAAAGCAGAGAGAAGCAAGGGAAACAAGAATCAAGTTGACCCATCAAATATCTCCACTGGAATTTATCCAATAACTATCCATCATCCCCAAAGATCCTTTCTCGACACCCCGTCAAGCAAGCTCTTTTAACCTCGCTCGCGCTCAACTGCCATATCCCAAGTCGTTCGACGTTTGACCGAAAACACTACTTTTATCACGATCAGCCCCTTGGCTATCAGATCACTCAACATCATCATCCCCTCGCTCGAACCGGCTATCTCGATTTCCCTCTTCCGCAAGGAGCGACGACACCAACGTCACCTTCGCTTGATGCTCTCTCCTCACCTGTCGATGACGATCTCATCATATCCAAGAAGAACAAGAAAATCAAAAAGAAATCTTCGTCGTCTTCAACCTTGTCAACTCCTCCTCTTCCTCTTTCCATCGAGACCACTAAACGAGTCCGTATCTCTCAAATCCAACTCGAACAGGATACAGCAAAGACCATCACCTCCGGCTCAGATGTCTTGATTGATCTCAACCGTGCAGGTACAGGACTGATGGAGGTCGTGACGGAACCCGATATGAGATCGGCAGAGGAAGCGGTCGGGTTCGTGAAAGCACTGAGAGCTATTCTGAGAAGAATCGGAGCTAGTGATGGGGATATGGAAAAGGTTGGTTTGATGGGAGGGAGTCACCCCCCCCCCCCCCCCCTGCTTCCTGTTCACGCTCACGTGTGCATGGATTCCCCTTTTTTCTGTCTCACCTAGATCTGACCATCTTCCGTTGTATTTTGTTCAAACGTGTCTCAACGTTTGAAGGGCTCGCTTCGAGTCGACTGTAACATTTCAGTCAATCGTAAAGGTGAACCTTGGGGTATACGAACAGAGATCAAGAACTTGAATTCTACCAAACATCTAGCTCTTGCCGTAGGTATGTAGAACCCATCTTCTAGTCCGATGGGATCCTTGGAGGAAGGGAGAGAAAAGGAATATGTGTATAGTCAAGTGTCGTAGCTGATGACCTTTGCAAGCTCTTCCACTCAATTCTGTTCTGGCCATGACCAAATCGCATACTTCTACAACCTTCTCTTGGTTATCTTCTTTCAGCTTCCGAATTTAAACGTCAAACGGATCTTCTCATCACTCATCAAGTTGTCGAACAAGAAACTCGAGGTTGGGATGATGCTTCTTCGACTACCCTTTCTCTTCGATCCAAGGAAGGCGAAAAAGATTATCGATACATGCCAGATGGAAATTTACCAGTCTTACGTATAGATCAAGTCAGTTTCCTTTCATGAGTCGATCCGTTCGTGGACTGCACAGATCGTTCAAGGTCGTCCCAACCATGTACCACGATTCTGAAATCGTGATCAATTCTTTCTCCCCTATCTCCTTCCCCCCCCCCACAACCTCTTTCTCGTTCATTTACAGAACTACCTCTCTTACCTCTCTCGAACTCTCCCCGAGCTCCCACTCGCGACCCGATCTCGACTCCTCTCGACGCATCCTCGTCTGACCGAGGAGGACGTCAGGAAACTCATCAACCTCGACCCGGAAGGATTCTCTGGCGTATCTTTCTTTGAGACCCTTCTATTTGTCGTGGCTGACGATGACGTCAACGATAGTTACCTCTCGTTGGCAGATTCGGGAAAGAAGGAGAAGGGGAGAGGGAAGAAACAGAAGAAAAGGGACGCAAAGACGTGCTGCAATTGGGTCGTGAACGATATCCCTGGTGGTCTAAGGAAGTTGGGAAGAACTTGGGATGATAGGCGGGTCGAGGTGAAAGAAGTTGGAGGCTTGTTGGACCTCATGGAGGAAGGTAGATTAACTGGTTCGTTTTTTTTTTTGACCTCTTTCCAAGACCTCATTTTAGGTGATAAGAGTCGGTTCATCTTGGCTTACCCCCAGCTTGATGGATTCTTCTTCATTCTCATGATGTTTCCTTTCTTTTCTTTCCCTTTTTAAAAAAAAAAAAAAAACAGGGGGAAACGCTAGACTTTTACTCTTTCATCTACTCTCCTTACCCCCGTCCAGTAACATTGAATCAACGACGATCTCCCCAAGTTTATCATCGCGACTCGGATCACCCTCTTCATCTCGTCTCTCCTCTCTCCTCGAAATACATTCCCATCTCCTCTCCAACACTACCACCAACACCACCACCACCATTGCTTCTTCAATCACTGATTCCACATCGAACCTCTCTTCTTCTTCCTCTTCAAAATCGACATCATCATCATCATCACTCGACGATCTCTGTTCGAACCTCATTGAATCCAATCCGAAAATCGCTTCGGATCTTCGAGCGGGTAAGAAACCAGGGATGATCATGACGCTCGTCGGTCTCGGGATGCGTCAGACCGGTGGGAAAGTAGATGCAAAGGCTTTGGGGGAGAGACTTCGAGAGAAATTAGGTTGTCTTCTTCCTCCATGAGTAATTTTTCTCTCTCTCTTCTTTTTTTTTTTTTCTTTTTTTTTCTTTGTTGCTTTCGTGTACTATCATGATGGGTTCGGAAAGTGTAGGGATTTACTTCGCGGAAGGGAAGAGGAATAGGGGGGGGCTTTTTTTTTCTTCTTTGAAAAAAAAAAAAAAAAAAACCAAAGATGTCAACGTAGATCGAAATGAGGGTATCTTGAGGGGGTCGAATGATCTTAAGAAAGGAGATAATATAGGAACCAAAGGGGGAAAAAGAAAATCTAAGCGTCTCACTGGATCTTCGTGAAAGACTAGCGAGAACGTTGTTGATACAGTCATAAAATGGCTTAAACATACACCTTACAGACAGGCAAGAGAATAAGGTCAAACGATGGATGCGAAAGAAGAATGAAACGAACAGGAATGAGCGAGGTAAGCAAGAAGACCATGCGTTGAAAGAAGGGTTATAGGTAGTGGTGAAGAGGGCTGGATGAGGTAGACACGTTGCGAGTGAACGAAGATGATGATGAATGAGTCTGACGCAAGAGGGAAGATTTCCCGTCACCGTCGGGGATGCTGGAAAAGGACGAAGAACGAGGAAGTTGTGGGGGATTGAGGTGCAAGAGTCGCTAGATTGATGACCTCATATTCAATCTTGAAGTTTACTGAGGTGAGCTTCACGAGGTACAGTAGGCGTTTGAGGTGATGTTTATGGCGAAAAGGATCGAACCATGTTGCTTGGCGGTGAGTTCGAGTGGCATCGACCAAAGTAGTTGTTTTATAAACACCTGCCTGTATTGGGGCGACATGGTTCTGGAGACAAGGTGATAGAAGCTGTCGACGGGAATGTTGTCGTAGCGTTGGAGCGAGGATGGCCATGCCGGCAGACGACTCGACCAGTAGTTCCGTGTTCTCCTGCGGTCTTCGCTATCGAACCGAACTTCCTCAATGCCAATGACGTGAATGCGGGTGAAAGTGGCAAACAACGTTCGTCTAACTGATCTCTGTATCCTGCCGGCTCGCCCCATTCCCTTCCTGCGGTCTTGTCTTCCCAAGATCCGAGAGGCCAAACATCTCAGGGAGTGAGATCTCGTCCATATCAGGATCATATGTGCCATGATTGGAAGCTTGGTGGCTACCAGAGGGGAAAGACGTAATGAATGAGATTGGTGGCGGAGTAGATGGGGGGGAGACGATTATCGGGCGTGAGCGCAGCAGCTTTGCCAAAACGGGTGAATTCGATGATCGTCGAGAGGGTTGAGAAGGCGCATGAGAGATTGGTAGGATAGGAGGAAGTGAACGCGACTTGGAGTGTGTCAGAGATAGGAGGGTTCGGGTGGTGGTAGGAGCGCCTTGGGAAATCCGATGAACTTCTCTGGAGGGTCGAGAAATGGTTGGTGTCGGCCGGGTGGACATTGCTTCTACCGTCTGTTGATGAACAGACGTCAGCGAATTCTGTCCTATCGCAGACTTGAATCGCGATCGAGAATACTCACGCATCTGTTTCCAAGACCAAGTCTATCCCTTCTGTCCTCCCAGCGCTCTTGCTCTTCCATGGGTATATCTGTGCCGTCATCTTGGAGGCAGATTCGTTGTTCGTCGTATTCCTCCGTGACCGTTCCAGCCATCTCCACCAAGATCCCTCGAAGACGCTCATCATCCTCCTGGAGTATAACAATGACTTCTTTTCCTCTGTTCGTGGAACTGCCGGATCGAGTAAAGTCGAGCACACGATCCTTCATTCCTCTTCTTCTACTGAGCTGACCATCCGTCAATGATGGGCAAGCGATACCACATGAGCACATGCATCGGTGGGACGTCGCGTGAGGCGAGACGCTGTCGGAGGCATGAGGCGATGAGAAATGAGGTGTACCAAGAGATGTTGGTAGAACAAGATCAGCTTGTTGTAGTCGCTTGGCGTTCTTTGCTTCCAGATGACGAGAGTACGATCTGGGAGCGTTGATATACAAGAAGACTTTAAGGATCGATAGAGATCAGTGATCGCTACGACCAATAAGACCCGATAGACGCGATTGAGACCAACCTGTGATCGTTGCGAGACGAGGTGAGATTCCGAGACCGAACAGGATCCAACTTGGATCAGAGACGTTCATCAGGATGATCAACGCCGTTTGAAATCCCAGGACCAATGCACTGGTAAGAATCGTCCTTGACCAGTTAAGTAAAGGTAACGACAGGCGCATGAATAGAAAGAACCAGATCACACACCCATTTCTGAGAGTCAAAAGGATTAGTCGTCTTATGACGAGATTGACCCGGTTGGCTTGTTCGACTGCATCCTGCTTTGCCTCTTCGTCTCTCTGAGTGCGCGCGAAGTCAAACGAGACGATGACGGTGAGAAGAAGGTCGCCAACCTGGTTGGCATCGAACACAAGTGGTCCGGTGTGGTTAACCGTCACAATGGACTTTAATGAACTGCAAACAAAAGCTGTCTTGAAATGTTTGATGGGATACACTCACCAAGCAAAAACTAGCCCAGCTCATCAGAGCAGCATTTCTATTCGAGTACCCTGCCACTCTCTTCTCCGCGAGGACCAACGCGTAGGTTCCCGCGGTCCCTGCGCCAATCGTCCCCAAGACAAGGCAGACCGTCACCAGGATCCTCCAAGGGGGCAGTCTACCCTCGATGGCATGAGCAAATCGAGTAGAACGATAAATAGCAAAACACTGGCACGTGGCGAGGATCCCTAGGTCGAGATGGTAGATCACTGCGAAGCCAGACCAAAAGGATGAAATCAATTCCTGAAGGGGCATGTCCTTGAAATGCGAAGATGACCGAGATACTTACGCCAGACTTCTGGTAACCCTTTGACGTTATCCTTGAACAGCGCGATGATCATGGTTCCCCCTCCTTTGATCAGAACCACCAACCGAAGGGCCGCCTCCAACGTTGAAAGCAAAATCAGGAATGGAACGAAGATTCGGACCTGGATCAATCAGGAGAGAAAGGAATGAGTCTGATGGTGAAGCTGAGTCGAGAGGTTGGAGCCCGATTTCAAATCGCCGAGGAAGATGAGTCGACGAGTGTTTTTGGTCACCTACATGCAGTTTATCATTGGTTCGATGATGGTAATATGACATGCATTGCATCTAGTTGAATGCATTGACGTGCGGTATCGTCCGGTTGAAATCGAAAAAGTCGAGAAAAGCAAGAGGAAGCATCCAGTTTAGTGTTTGAGCCTGGAGCTCGAGCTTCCCTCGTCAATACTCAATGGGGGATTCTACAAACTGACCAGAATCATCCCAAATAGTATGAAGGAGAAGACGAGTGCGATAGCATAGACTGTCGGTCTGATTTTGTGTGCCGTCCAAGATGATCAGAGACAGTAGAAGAGGGTCAGCTCATTCTTCAAGTCAAACAAGGGCACGGCGCTGTTGTTTGGATGTGGAGGGATGGAAGGACGATGGAGAGGTAAGCAGTCTTGATCGGTCTGAATCACTCACACCAACTCGTAGTCGAACGCGAGATTAGCTGGAGGTGCTTCGTCCCCCATGGTGGTGAGTGGACGTTGGTGATCTGGACGTCGGAAGGATGGGAGGGGACTTGGTGATGTCAATCAGGTCGCGCGATCCGGCCGAGAATCAGGAAGGAAGGTTCTAGGGTGAGAACAAAGGAAGATTCGACCAGGTGGATGGGCAACGCCAGAGATCAAGGACGCGTCGGGCAGCAAAGTCGGTCGAGGTGATAGTGGTTGGGAGAATGGAAATTCATGCAAGAAGGTTCTCCAACCTTGAGACACCGTCATATTGATTGTGGGAAGTAGAGTCGAGCCTTTGGAACAAATGGATCGATCGACGATTCCAGTTCCCTCCCCTCCTCCCCCCCCCCCCCCCCCCCCCCCCCCCCCTTTCATCCCAGTTTCGGCGGAACTCGGGATCCTTGAGCTAAACCAACTTCCACCCTCCCCTAGTGCGGCGATTCGTCCTTCAATATCCCGGAAAGATCAGGACAGTCAAGTAAACTGTCGGCAACGAGATTACGCATATCTCATTGTAAACCATCTTTCTAGTCACTCTTTCGTACGGCAGAATTCGCATCGATCAGATCGAGGAAGTCTAGATCAATCCTTGAGAAAAACTCTTCGTCCCGCGACATATCTCAGCCTCATCAGATCGATCAATCCACGAAAGCAAACCGGCAATTGATCAGTCATCGCCAAGCTGGTCTCTGTACATCTGTGCAAATCTATGGATCCGATTGACGAGAAACGAACAGAAAAAAATCACGAAGAAAAGATCAGAAAGAGGCTTGGGTGAACAACGTCAAGCATCTGGGCTCGACTTACTGTTCGCTCGTCGTCGCGTCCTCCCATCCTTTATCGTCTCGGATCCGGATAAATCTATGTGGAGAATTTGGTTAGGTCAGTACTGAAGGGGCGCGAGATAGCTCAGAGGGAATCTTGATGGTAATGACCTGGGAAATCGTATCGAAAGTCCTCTCTCCCCTCCCAGGTGACTTTGAGCAGCAGGATAGACGGGCGAGAGTGTGATACTGCGATCGGCGGTCAAACAAATAACGACAGTATCGAGGCCATTAGCGATGAGGCCGACCGACGCGGACTATGAGACTTGTGGTACGTACTCGGCACCCTTGATCTCCCAGACTTCACTGGGGTCGAACCATACAGCAGGCGTCAGGCCTATATATCGGACAGATTCAAACACGAGCATGAAAAGAAAAGCGTTATAAGTCAGTCCGGATCACTCATTTGGCTCGTCCTCCTGCAATTCCTCACCATTAGTCTCGCAGTTTCTCGGAGGACCCTTCTTCGATGCACCGAGTCCTTTAGCCCTCCAGCAAACATCAGGAGATGCGTCCTCTGGAGGATAACGCTCGGAAAGCTGGGTGTAGAACGCATCTGAGAAACCAGACATGACTTTGGCGACAGCTTCGAGTTGACCAGAGTCGGGGTTATACTAGGTAGAGAGGAAGAGATCCGTCAATCGAGGTAATCGCCCGTTCCTCTGGACGAACCATCTGCAACTCACACATGCGACCAATATTGGACTCCACCAGGCTGCTTTCCTACCTGTCCCGTGCCAAGCTCCGATTGGCACCAGATCTAAACTATCGCCTAATCCGCCTTGGCCATCCTGACCAGCACCATTAGGTCCGACAATGTAATCTTTCTTGACTTTGAGCCAACCGAGAGATCGAACGTCGGGTTGATAGGTAGCTGGAAGATCCTTCTTTCTACTGCCCTTGGGCTTTGGGATGGACGACGTTGGATTGTCGATGGTGGGATGAATTGAGTTGGAAGCTGTTGATGGGTCAAGGTAGTCGTCCTCTGCTTCGATGGTGGATCCAAGTTCTGATTCTCCCTCGGACGCTCCGTCCCTGTCTCTATCGTCTTCACTAGACCCAACTTGCTCGTGTCCATCTGAGCCGTGACCGTCGTCGACATCTTCCTCTTCATCATCCGAGACAATCATCTTTTTGTTCTTTGGTTTTTCCTTTCCTATTCCCTTTTCTGCCTTTTCCAACGCCTCGTCCTCGTCAAATCCATCTCCACTCTCACCGACTCCATCGAGAAGTTTGACCATGATACCCTCTGCTTTTTTGCCGACAACTTCCTTGAAGAAGGCAGAGACCTCAGCAGGATCCGTCGAGTCAGTCGATTGGACGTGGTCGAACCTGGCGATGAGTGTGTCGGTGTCGAGCGCAGGAAGGAAAGGTGGAAGAAGTTGACGAAGAAGATGACGCCGGAGTCGAAGGGATTCTGATAAGAGAGGCTGGATGTATGAAGGATATTGGGACCAAAAAGGATCAAAAATTTAGCTTGAGGATCGAAGCAGGAGACTTGATGACGAGTGTAGATCTTACAAGGCCATTGAGGTACATTAAATCGAACGCAAAGACTCCCACGCCAACCTTCACGTCCTCTACTTTGACGTCCTTTTTAGCTCGAGCCGTAAGTTCCTGGAACGTCTTCAGTGCACCAGTATCGCGATGAACAGCGACGACCTCAGCATCGAGCACGAAAGAGCTGATGTTCGTCGAGCGGAAGAGAGGTGTGATCGTCTCGGAATCTGCTGGAGTCGGAGCTGGAGGTAAGGAGGTCGGGTCGACGTTGGATGTTGAGAGAAGAGGTCGGAGTAGGAGTTCCAGGCAGAGAGCGATGATGTCCGGGTACTACGTGTTCAAATGAACAGATTAGCCACTCAATCGAGCCGAGAGGCATCGAGAGAAAATGGAGTCCAGAAAAAATGCAAACCTTTTCTGTCATGTCTTCCAAATGCCTCGAAAGTAGTCTGACGAACACCCTCTTTCCGACCCTTGAAACCTGCTCTCTCGTTGCCGCATGTCCATCATTGTCTTCCTGCTTGGGACCCGGTAAATCCCCCCACCAGCCGCCCTTTCCAATCAGCTCTCGGATACTGCTTTCCTCGGCCTTATCGACGACTCGGACATGCACCTGAACCCTCTGGCCATCAAGCTTTGCCTCACTCGTGAAAGCCAGATCGCCCAGTCTAGTGAAGACTTCACCGAGCGAGCGAGTGATGGAACCAAGCATCGGTGAGAGCGGGATCCCAATGGTCAACGGAACGAGCTCGGCCAGAGACTCGAGACCAGATGTGAGAAGGGCAGTTGAGATGTGCTCAAAGTTTGGGTGTCGAACGTAAACTCGTCGCATCAGTCTCTCTGCTGACTCGAACTTGGTTTTGACTCTCTCCCTCAGGTCGGCATCTTGAAGACTCATCATTTCCTTCTTGATGCCTTTGCCCTTGAGGACGGTCTCTCCCTTGTCACGTTTTTCTTTAGCGGTCTCAGGGATTGGCTGGAGGTCTGAGAGATGGTCGAAAGGCATGAACGTGTCCGTCTCGGCGGTAGGGGTTGCGTTGGGATAGGCCGAGATGGATGGGCGTGTGAGAACAAACGCTCGAGCGAGAGAGGTGGTAAGGGTTGTTCTAACGGCTCCAATCTAAATGACGATGTTGCGATCCGAGTGAGTAATCTGAGTGAATGGAGGGTCCACGTCCAAAACTTACCCTTAGGTGCTGAACAAGCGTTCGAACCAGATACCGAGTCTCTTCGCCCTTGGTCGAGACGAGAAGCTTCTGAACAATCTGAGGAAGAGGTACCCAAATGACAGGGCAATCCCTTAGTCGATTAATGTCTTTGCCACGTAAGTAAGCACAAGGTCATTGCTCACATCTGATTTCGCTTTGACCACCCCTGTCCCCTTGAGATTGGATAACTTGACTAGACTCTTGTACACTTGATGAAGTATAAGAGGAGCTGGCTGGACAAGAGTTCTGACGTTGATCTGATGACGAACGACAGCGTAAAGAGTGGGGATAGGGAGATAAACGTGGAGAGAGAGAACGTGGATTGAAGAGAAGCAAGGTGGGTCAGACAAGAGTGGGACGAAAGAGAGCACTTTTGAGAGATACAGGCTACGATCACCATCGTCGATGTCGAGGACGAGGATTATGAGATATAGCTCTGACCTTGGCTTCGTATGCTACGTCGCCCGCGTCCCCAAGTTTGTTACTTAACCTTTTAATCGCAGCAGGAGAGAGTCCAGTCGCCGACTTGAGCGCTTGAGTGAGGATTTGGCTACCGATGCCGAGCTCTCCAGAGGGAATGTATGACGGCGCGATATGGTTGGACATGCTTTCGGTGTCAATTTGACAAGACGTAAGTCAAGTTTGGGGCATGCATAGAGGCGGCGTGAGACGAACAGATAGATGGTTTCCGTCAGTGAGGCAGGGTCATGATGCGTGACCACCCGCAGCAAGCTGTTGTGTTTGATAGAGCTTTAAATTTCAGTGAACTGGGCTACCACATGGAACGATAGAAGACTAGGGCTCACTTGGTGATAATCCTCCCGATGATGAGTCGCTTTTTAGTTGAGCCGACTCTGACGAAGCCAGCTTCGACAAGAAATGCGTATGGAACTCGACCTCCAGGCCAGTAGTTTGTATCGATCGCGGCGGGGTCAAAGAGAAGGGGGTCGACATCAAGATTCGGATACTCTTTGGGTGGAGCGATGACACTCGGTTTGGAAGGAGCAGTCGTGAATCCCTTCTTGGTGACGGCCGGCTTGGAGGTGATGGCAGAGGCAGATGATGATGCCACAGACTTCGAGCAAGAAGACGATCCAGACGCTGTCTTGGAAAATATAGAAAACATGGGCGCTGCTGTCGATTCCGAGGCAGATGGTCGTATGGCTTCTGCTCCAACCTTGTTCTTCTTTGCTGGTTTGCTAGTAGTCTTATCCTCCTCCTTATTCACTACGCCTGTCTCGGCGATTTCGTTATCCTCATCATCGTCCGAAAGTAGATCAATGACATCTCCCTCTGGCCGTACCGTCGTTTCTTGCTTTGCTCCTCGAGGCATGGATCTGCTAGTCTCACTACAGCGCCTGGAACTGCTAGGAGCCTCAGTGACTGAGGGCTCGAACGATGAAGCATTGGCGTTAGGTTTGGTGAAGAAGGCGGAGATCGTCGTTTGATCGCTAGTAGCTGGAGAGGTTGCTTTTCGTTTGCGAGATGGAGGAGCTGGCTTAGGCGGCATATCGAATTGGGCGCAGTTCCACTGTACCACAGTCCTGCTTACAGAGCCGAGAGTATGTCGAGACCAGAGAGAGGCAAGAGAGGAGCGATTGTTGATGACGTCAGGTCAAACGAGCCAAAGACGCGTGTTTAGCTTCGGCAGGAGATCATCGACCAGTGTCCATCCCCAGGATACATTGAGGCGAGAGTATCGTCCTTACAGCTCAAGATGTGATGGATTCTAAATGGCGTTCACGTGTCGAGAAAGCTATCCGAACGTAGTTGATGGCCAAAAGTTTAGATTTGGACGAAGGGATGGTGGATTGGTTGGGATCAGTACGTTTGCGGTGTACTGAGAGGTTAGGCTGTGGTATGATGCTGGAGTCGACTACGTTCCAGGCCAGAGTTGTGAGGTGTTGGTCTGGTGAAGACGTGTCCGACTGTGTGGAGCTCTAACCCAACACTTTCCTGATATCCCTATCCGCCACTGACCGCGACATGGATTCCCTTACTTCGACACCCCAGCCGATCCCCGACTTGTCATCTGAACCCAACGTTATGTCGAAATCAACACCCATCACCGTCATGACAGGCTTCCTCGGCGCAGGCAAGACCAGCATGATTCTATCCATTCTCAACCAGCTTCCTCCTGATTACAAGGTCGTCGTCCTCAAGAACGAATTTGGAGATGTCGAAGGTGACGATTCATATCGAATTACTTTGTTCGTTGTCTGGCATGTGCTCAACTTCTGCTTATCCATTTACTTTCAACATGTTTCCGGTTTGCCCGTGTTCTCTTCCTACTTCATAGTCGACTCTCTTCTTACCTCTTCTCCCTCTATCGCTGGTGTCTCAGAGATCCTCAACGGCTGCGTATGCTGTGTTCTCGTCGGTCAGATGAAGACTGCTCTCCTGGAAATCAAGGAAAAGTTTAACCCCGACCGAATCATCGTCGAGAGTTCAGGTTCGGCCTTCCCAGCTACGCTTGCTTGGCAAGTTCGTGAGCTTGAGAGGGAAACATCGGGAGGAATGACTTTAGATGCTGTTTTGACTGTTATCGATTGTCGTGAGTGGGACTTGCAATTCAATCGACGTACAAGGAAAGGCAGGAAGGCTAATATCCGCCCTTCTTGTTCCCTCATCACCTTGATCGACCAGTCAACTTTACTGGCTACGAAGGTATCATTACGAGCTACGGTCGATCAAGGTATTCTGCTGTCCCGCGCTGACGTCTTTATCATCTGCCCCATTCTGCTCTATAACCATCACTCAGACACTTCCCCTACCGCCAAGCTTCAGGCCCAATACACCGACCTACTCATCCTCAACAAGTATCATCTCGCCACCGAACGTCAGCTCGACGATGTTCTTGACCATCTCTACACCCTCAATGATGAGACACCCATGCTTCGGCATTCACCCATCACTCCTCTGTCGCCATCGGTCCTCTTTGGACTCGACAGCAGACTCTTCATGAAACGTGAGGAGGAAGAGGAAAAATTCAAGGCCCTCGGATGGGAAGGAGGAAGTCACGCTGGTGAAGTCGAGAGCGTCGGAGTCTATCGAGGTGGTGAAGGTGAGAAGGGAAGTTTGGAAGTCGACCATACGGAGCATATCCATGGTGAGGGATGCGGACATGACGAAGCTACCTTCACGGAACAAGACAAACCACTCCTCACATGGGACGAGATTCTCGAGTTTCTATCTACTCTTCCATCGACCATCTATCGAGTTAAAGGTCTTCTCAATCTTGTCCCTCCTCCCAAGTCGACCCTATCATCAGCTTCTTCTTCCACTGCCACGCCTTTCTCCGCTCAACCTCTCCCCACTCCCCCAACCACAACTCCCGGAACGCCCGCTGAAAGTGGTTCAGATCTTTGTTCATCGGGTCTGTCGGTTGAGGGGGATGCCGATCTTGGTCCGAATGATCGACGTCATTATATCCTCAACTGGGCGTTTGGTAGGTATACTCTGACAAGGATGCCAAGATCCGTCAAGAATGGAGACAAGAAGTACGAAGGGGTTGAAGTAAGGTTGACTTTGATGGGAGAACGAGGTGAGGTGAAGAAATGGGGAAGAAGAATGGGTGAGGCTGTTGGTGGGGTAGTGAGATAGAATTAGATTTATGTAGAGAGACATGAGCTACGTCTACTGTTGACGACGACGATGAATGGGCTGGACTTAATGATATATATGATGGGTAGAGGTTCTCACGATTTGACAAGAGGAGAGTTCGAGAGTCCGAGAGTCGTCTTTCTTTCCTCAAACCATCATCATGTCCTACTCTCGACGAGGTCAGCTTCCCATCTCTCTCGCTTCCACACAGATGGACACGATCTGACACCCTACTCCTCATCAAACCTTCAATGTTTCAGGTTGCTTCAAGGTACCCTCATTCTTGTTAACACTCTTGCACAAAGACTCAACCTCACCCCATATCCACCTTCTTCCTTTCCCAGTGCGGTCAACTCAACCACGTTGCCGAACAATGCGAGTCCCCTACTAGACTCTGCTACAACTGTCGTGCTTCCGATCACGAGTCCAGCCAGTGCCCTCACCCTGTTCGTCTTTCCGATTTCTACCTTGGTTCCTCGTCTCCGTTTCCGAACCCATGCTGACGACTTCCTTTTGAACGATGACGTCTCTACCCCGCTTGACAGAGGACCGCTGAGGCTAAGCAGTGCTACTCGTGAGGACTTTCCTCCTGTCTGCATCACACTCGTGATAGAAGTGACGATGACGCGAGGCTTACGTTTGGCTTTTTTGTAGTTGCTCTGGGGTCGGACACGTTGCCGCTACTTGTCCCTCTGCCGGAGCTGGTGGTGGATTCGCTGGGGGCTTCCGAGGTGGAATGGGCATGGGAATGGGTGGTATGGGAATGGGTGGAGGCATGAAGTGCTACGTGAGTCCTAGATCCCTCCTCGATTGCCTCTTCTTTGGTCCTTTCCGTGCGCCTCGGGTCTCTCCACTCACATGTTTGTTTTCCACATATCAGAACTGCGGCTTCCCCGGTCATCAGGCCCGGTTCTGTCCCAACAACGCTGCCGCTGGAGGACTTCCTATCGTTGGTGGCGGACCAGGTGGATTCCGAGCTTCCCCTCTCATGGGCAGGGGCGGATTCCAGGGTGGATTCCCTCCTCGAGGTGCACCTGGGGTCAAGTGCCAGTATGTCTTGTCGCACATCTGTTTTTGTTTCCTATATGCAGTCCTCTCGCTGACGGGATCGTCGCTTCCAACAGCCGATGCTTGGGTGAGGGCCACTTTGCTCGAGACTGTGCCACTCCCGTCGCTATCGCCAACACCATGGGCACTGGACCCCCCGCTCGCCCCAAGAACTGCTACACTTGCGGCACTGGTAAGTCATCTTACGTGAGCAATCTATTGCGTCCTCTTGCATGCTGACCTTGAGGTCGTCACACCAATCCTTGTAGAGGGCCACGTACGTATCTTCCCCTCTCTAGGGCTGTTTTTGTTTTATCTTACACATACTCACACGTCAGCTTGGTTCTCTTCCCACCTACGCAAAAATAGATCGCCCGAGACTGCCCTGACAAGCCTGTTGTCGTTACCGGTACCACCGATGAGGACATTGTAGACGGCATCGTTTCTCCAAAGGCCACCAACGACATCATCACTCCTGCTGCTGTTGAAAACCGAGTCTAGATCAAATTGTGATCTCCGTCCATCCTTGGAAGCACCACTCCCCCCCTCCTTCCTCCGCCCTCCTGTCCTTCTCCTTTCGTACTCAACTCCTTCTTCTTTCTCTGATATCGAACCAAAATCACCAATGAACGCAGATCAACTTCGTCTCTATCGACTTCATGTATCCAAATTGTCCCCTTTCTCCTCCGCCATCACCTTCCCACCAATCACAAAAGGCTTCGATCCAAGCAATCGTTCAACCCTCCTCTTCGACTTTTTGCTCTCTCTCTCTTTACTATCTTCACCTCTCCTCTAACTCTCGAATGGTCGGACCTTTGGGTTTGTGTTTGTGTCAAGTAGCTGGGTAGGTGGAGTAGGAGATGGGGTTCTGGAACAAAACAGAGGAGGAATGGATCGTCGGGGTATGATGAGGAGAGGTGAAACGGGGCTGGGTCGGGACGTGTTGAGCAGGCAGTTGATGAGAAATGCTGATGTGTGTGTGTGTGTGTGTGTGTGTGTGTGTGTGTGCGTGTGCGTGTGCGTGTGCGTGTGTGTGTATGTGTGTGCGGCAGTGGGAGCGAGTGAAAACGTGCGAGTGAAGAGAGAGAGAGAGAGCGTGTGCGTGCATGTGTGCATGTGTGCGGGCGTGTGCGTGACAGAATGGAGAGCTATAGTCAGAGCAAGAACGAAGAGGGGAGTGCAGGGCGTGAGAGGGTGATTCAATCTGCGTGCCTTGTGTGTATCTGGTTGGCCTTATTGCATATTGCATTCGAAGAACGAGGTCAGCAGAAAGGGACAGGAGGAAGAGAAGTGACAAGCAGAAGTAGAAGCAGAAGAGGAAGGGAGGAAAATCATCTCTGTCTCACTGATTTTATTCCATACAGTTTTTCCCACTTTACCTACTCTCGCTGATCCGATAGCTTCGAAGAAAAAAACCCCCCCGAATAACTTGTCTTCATTCATCGGGCTAGGATCACTTTCTTCCTTCTGGTAAGTCTGGTACCATCAAGTCCTGTTCCGGATCGGATCAGCTTCGATCGGAGGGAAAAAAAAGACGTTTACTTCTTGTCTAGTAAAAAAAAGCCTCCGCTATGGGTACACGTTATTACATGATATTCTCTCGAACACAAACATGCTTTCTCTTTCTTCCTTCGGATCTTGGTTGTATGCCTGAACATCAAAACGCCAACTTCCTAGCGACTTTTCTCTCTCCTCCTTCATCACCGTTTCCATCTTCACCCGCGATGATCTCAACAGCTTTCCTCTTAGTTCCGCCCCCACCACCACCTCCATTCTTCTTGATGGCTGGTCGAGTTTGACCTTCGAGTTCGGGAGCCATGACCCTTGCGACTTTGGCTTCTTGAGCTTGTTTTGGGAGGTTCTGGGGAGGCGTTGGATAGGGTGATGTGTGAAAGTAGGGATTTTGAAGAGCCTTTGAGGTTTGAGGTAACGAAAAGGATGGAGCGAATCGGACCGAGCGACAAGAAAGGTAACAGTGAGATGAAACAGGTGAGCATCCGTGTTGAGATCAGCGAACCACAGAGATGAACTTGAGGCTAGTCGAGAGGACTCAAGACGTATAGTAAAAAGACGAAGAGAGGAAAAACAACAGAAGAAAGAACAAAAAAATAAAATGACAACAATTCACTCACGACGGCGCAGGAGATTCTCTTGAGAGGATCGTAAGCGAGGAACGACCGAAGGAGTTTGACAGCTTCCGGTGAAGCGGCTGAAAAGTGAAGATGCCAGGGTTGTTTCGGTACGTGAGGCATTGGGACGTAATCGGGGAGAGCGGTGTGATTCTGAAGAAGAAGAAGAGAGGCGGGGGATCAAAAAGGGAAGAACGATTTTGATCAACGAAGTGTGATTCAGCGTCGTTTAGATATTAGATATAAACAAGAAGAAAGAGGAAAGGAAAGCAAATAAAAAAAAGCAAAAACAAACCGGCCAATCTTCCTCCGTCGGACTACCCATAGCTTGCCAGATCTTCTTGATTTGCTCCAAGTCAGTCTCGCCCGCCAAGAACGGAACTCTTAACATGAGTTCGGCAAAGATACACCCGATGGACCAGATGTCGACTGAGCTGGAGTAGGCTCGAGCGCCAAAGAGGAGTTCGGGTGGTCGATACCATCTATAGAGTGAAGGCACGGAGGATGGTAAGAGGGGAATTGGTTAGGTCAAGGAAAAACAAGTGGTCGAATCAAGTTTTGTTGTTGTTATTGTTGTGAGCATCGTTGTTTCTTTTAGCTTGGAAGCGAAAAGAGGAAGAGAGATCAAGAACCTAGTGATGACTTGGCATGTCATTTTGCCTGTTCCGTCCGAGAATTCGCGAGCGAGACCGAAATCGGCAATCTTGAGTACTCCGTTCGAGGCGATCAACAAGTTGTTTGGTTTCAAATCCTACAATGCAAGATTCAATTAATTACTGGTTTGGGATTTTAACCAAAAAGATCTCGTCGTCTTTAAGCTCTTTTTTGTCGTTTTTTTTTTTCTGTACTCAACTCGATGTAAGATGCCGTTTCGATGGCAAAATTCGACCCCTCTTAGGGTCATTTGCATCCATGATTTGACATCACCAGGCAAGAAGATGAGAGTCTTATCTCGAATAAGGTACTCCAGGTCCGTCGTTAAGAATTCGAGGACTAGATTGAGGTTGGTTTTGGATGAGAAGACCGAAAGCATCTTCATTGTGTGTTTGTGTGTGTGTCAAGACCGTCAATTTCAATCGCTTATGATACCACAGACAGAAACATTTGGTCATTGTTCGAACAGTGAAAAGCGAAACGTACCTCGATGACATTCACATGTCGAATCTCTCGAAGAAATTTGATTTCTCGGATGGCGGACATGTCGAGGCCGTCTTTGAATTGACCTACTTTGATCTTTTTGATAGCAATTTCTCGACCAGTAGCGATCTCTTTACCTGTTCCGCGTATCAAAGCAAGACCGTACAAGGTATCAGGATATATATCGTCCGTGAATTCTTGATGATTCGCGTAGATAGATGGTAATTTCACCTCGGTAACTTTATATCGATTTGGATAGTGTTGGCTCCGAGCAGTCAGCATCGATATGGTAATTCATGGCCCATGGTTGTCTAGTGATAAGCTCGCAATGAAACTCACACAGTAGCGTAGGTACCTTCTCCTACTTTGGCCTCTTTGGACCACCTTCTCGATGCAACCTTGTTTGCTTTGAGGGCAGAGTCGGCCATAGCGCTTGAGATATTTTCTTTAACGTAAGGCGTTGGGAAGACGAAATCGAAACGCTCGTATTACGGATGGTTTAGCCGACGGATTCGTTTTGGGTTTTCGTCCAGGAAGAAGTGCAATCCTGAAGCCGACCAGTGTATCGTTAGCATATCGACGAGACTTTCATCGTAGGGAAGTCTAGTTGTCATGGGACTCACGTATACGGTGAAGGCTGAGACGAGCTCGAGGCGTTTGATTGAAAATCCGATGGATATGATCTCTGATATCAGATACAAGAGCGGTCGATCTTCAATTGGTGTCCTTAAAGGATTCCGTCGGCTGTTCAGGGAAGGGCAGAAAGCGTAGTTGACAGGTCGAGCTAGATGAGAAGTGCCGCTAGTATGTTGTGTAGCTCCAGTCGTCTGGTCTCCTGACTTCCAAGACGGCAGGCTTCTGGATATATCCAATCGTATCTGCTGAGCTGTCTTGATTTGTTGTTGTCTGGGACTCGACTAGAGAGGGTACAAGAGCTAACGATGATGGTTGAGGGATCGATCGATAGGTCCCCCTTGATTCGGACACACACACTGTTACGTTACGATCTTCATTCAAGTTTCTCTCTACGCTCTGTTGATCTTAGAGATGTATATGCATAGATCATCGTCCCAGGTCCAAAAAGCCACTTCTACTCCTGTCCACCGACGTTGATTACCAACTTGCCAGTAGTTTGTCGTGTGGTAAGCTTCTCGTGAGCTTCTCGGAGACCGTCAGCAGAGAAAGGGAAAGATGCGAAAATATTGACCTGAGCGAACGAGTTGGAAATACCAAGTATCGGCACACAGTTAGTGAGATGTTGCCCGCTTCGTTCGATGAGAACGGCACAGGTTCGATAAATTCAAGCTTACGGTCAGCTTTCCAGCTGCAACCAGAGCGAAGAGTTCTTTGCAGTAGCCACTGAACTCTTCCGGCTCGGCAACCGAGTTAAACAAGCTAGGGTGAGACGAGTCGAACTGGTCAGCAACCCTTTGTGACCTTCGGAGAAGCTTTGGGCGATGCACTTACGTGCTTCTGGTCAATTTCCAGTTGCCTTTGGAGAGTGTGAGAGGGTTGAACATGGGAGGAGGTCCGGAAGCGTTGCCGTCTTTGTAAGCGAGAAAGATATGGTCACAGAAGAGAAACAAACAAGAAGGCAGATGGTAGATTTTGTCAGCTAAAGGAGATGGATTGATCGACATAGCTGATCTCCACCTACACAATGCGAGGGTACCCTTCCTGGCTAGGAACTCCCAGTTGGCTTCGAATGTCGCCTTTCCGACGCCGTCAAAGATAGCCACAGCACCCTTCCCATCGGTCTCTTTGTGAACGGCAGCCTTGAGTTCTTCTGAGGATCCGCCGACGACAACGACATCTGCTCCGTGGGCTCGAGCAAGCTCAGCCTTCTCAACTGTTGAGGTGGTGCCAATTGTCTTATATCCCAACGCGGCCGAGATTTGGAGGAGGTTGAGACCAACACCACCAGCAGCGGCTGAGTTTTGGGTCCAAGAATGAAGGCAGATCAGGACCATGTACAGCGGTTCGATATAGAAGCGTATGAGGGCTCACCATGAACGACAATCCTAGGAGGGAAGAGAAGCAGCAGGGAAAAGGTGACAGAGTCTGGTGTGAGGAATGATCAGACGAAGGGCGATTTGAGGGGACTTACCAATCTCCGGACTTGAGTGGATGAGCCTCTCGGAGCAAAGTCAGCGCAGTCAATCCTTGCAGTAAAACCGCAGCTCCCTCCTTAGTACTGAGCTCCGATGGAAGAGCCTACAAGGTGAACGTTTGATCAGATGTCCAGGTCAGCAAGGTCTCGCGACATCTCACGACATTCTAACCCGGCGATGACCGCCGACTTTCTTCTCCATCTCCAGACCAGACCGCTAGTAGAGCAGAGCTTTGTCGGCTTGGAGCAACTCACATAGAGCTTGCCGAGATCAGCGATAGCGTAATTGGCGTACGCTCCAGAGAGAAGGGTCACGACCTTGTCACCCTTTTTGAACTTGGTTGAAGAGGTGCTGTTGATGGCGACGACTGTTCCTGACGCTTCCTGACCTAATGTGAAAGGCAGCTTGACTGGATAGAGCCCGCCTCTGAAGTAGGTGTCGATGCTGAGCAAGAAGGTTCTCTGGTCAGCTCAAGTCAGGGTGGGGACTGGGATGAAGGGAGTCCGTACAAGTTGACCCCAGCCCACTCGATTTTGATTAGGGCCTGGTTGTCTTTGAGCTCGGGGAGGGGGATGACTCCTTCCTCGATGACGTCGGGACCGCCAGTCTTGTTGATGAAGAGAGCTTTGGATTCAGTAGGGATGGATGACATGGACTCGGTGAAGGAGATGGCGGTTGTTGGCAGGATATGGGCAGGAGCCTGCGGATGTTGGCGGTTTCGCCGTTTATTTTTGGCCTGTAACTTTTCTTTCTCGTGACAGATCGATCGTTGCACGCTGCATGTCCATCAAGCCAAGGTCATGAGATCAATGTTAAACGACGAGCATACAGCCAACTGAATGGAGAACGGATGTCGACGTGGGGGAAAGGATCTCTAGAAGGCAACGCGTCACCATTTCCATTTCGTCGAACTCTCGACCGAACCTCAAATGCTCCTTCCTCACCTTCCACCTTCCGCCTTCCACCTTCCACCACCACCACTACTCAACCACTCCACCACACACACACAGCCTAACCTATACTCATGCTCCATCTACACCCGCTCGCTAGCAAGCCGCTTCAGGCAACGCTCAAAAAGTCCCTCTCCACCATCCCAAAGACTGCAAACCTCAATGCCTCCACCTCATCTTCCTCGCCACTCATCCGTCAACTCCTCGCCTCAAAGCCGAATGCCTCAGCCTCGACCCGAGGTATGGCCATGTACCGATCTCGAGGAACCATCCGACGCAGTCAGCTCAACTCGGTCGGACCTCAGGGTGAGGCGGCTTCGGTTGAGCCGGCCGGTCGAGGTTTGGGCGACTTCTTTGGTGGAGCTCGTGGAAGCGGCAGCAACACGTTCGAGGGACAGGGTGGATGGAAGAAGGTGGCGATCGTTGGTGGAACTGTCGGTGCTACCATCGTTCTGTCCAATGGTGAGCCAAGGTTGCTGTGTCCTTTCTGCCTCAAGATCAATCACCCTAACGCAGTCTCGCCGTCTCGTCCCGTAAGCCTTCCTCAACCGAGAGACTCGTAGCGCGCTTTCTGGCGCTGAGCGCTCTCACCTAAACTCGACTTGGATGTACACTGGACTTGGTCTTACCACCATCGGATCCTCGGCTTATGCTCTCCATCGAAGTGGATGGTCTTACCGAATCATGGCCGCCAATCCTTGGCTCGTTATGGGAGTTGGACTTGTGGCTGGAATTGGTTCCATGATTGCATGCCGAAGTGTCGATCCCGATAGTGAGTCATGCAGCATAATCCCGGAGATGGTGGGCTCTCCGAACCAATCGCTGACACTCGGTTTGTTCGCCAATTTCTGTGCGACTGACAGACCACGCCGCCAAGCTTGCTCTCTTTACTGTCTTCAATGTCTCGCAATCGGTCGCCCTCGCTCCTCTCTTCTTCATGTCCCCTGTTCTTCTCGCTCGAGCCGGTCTTTACACGCTCGGGGTTGTGGGATCGCTGAGTTTTGTTGGAGCTAGTAAGTTCCCTCGATAATCATCTGTTCCTCTGCGGTCGAACATGTGCTCAAATTGACTGACTGTTCTGGCTTCTTTTCCGACATCCTTGTCCAACCAGCTGCTAAACAGGACAAATATCTTTACATGGGAGGTCCTCTCCTTGCCGGAGTTACTGTTGTCGCTCTCAGCTCTCTCGCTCCTATGATCCTTCCCGTCACCGCCATGCGAACCCTCGCCGTCACCGAGGCTCTCTCCCTCTACGGTGGCCTCGCCGTCTTTTCTGGCTTCATGCTCTACGACACTCAAAGGATCTTGGCCGAAGCCAGAGCTGCCGCTATGGGTCTCCGCAAAGCCGATCCAGTCGGGTCAGCCATCTCGCTTGAGCTCAACACCTTGAACATCTTCATTCGAATGGTCCAGATCCTCGCTATGCAACAGAGGAGGAAGTAAACAAGATAATTCTTGGATCGTGTTACACCCTGCCCTCATCCCCCTCCTTTTTTGTCTTGGCCGTACTTCCCCTCATCTTGAGCTCTTGCATTTCATCCATCTTCTTTCGCATCTCTTTTTCCTCCCTTTCCCCAATTGAGAATTAACCTTGTTTTCATCTCACCTTCATCCTACCTTTTTTTTCTTTTCTTTCCTGCCTCTCCCTTCCTTCCGCCCATCTCTTTCTTCTCCCAAATCTCTTTCCCCCTTAAATAACTCGTAATCTGATGGATCGATGAAAAATCACTCTTCTTTTCCTTTGTCCCTTCTTCCATCGGCCTTTTTGTTTCCCTCTCTTGAAATCACGAAAAAAAAAGGCAAAAGGACAGAAACCACCATCGACCAAATCAGGATGATCCAGCATCGGGAGGGGACGGGGCGACTGAATTAGACGCAAAAGGCTTCATTCATTTCTTTCTATCTCCTGTTGCCCGACCGATTGTTTGCATCCTCCTTTCCTCACGCTCGTTGAGCAAATTGTACCATACTTCACCATCTAGATCGAAATCGGATTTCCAACCGACGACGTTCGGCATCTTGACTCCCCAGGGCCAGATTTCGGATCCTCTTGCGGGTCGACGACGAGTTGGGACAGATAATGATGATGATGATGAGGAGGAGGATGAGGATGGATTGAAAGCCGTAACGGTAGAAATGCGAGGAAATGGTGGTGGGAGGAGGAGGGATGCAGAATCTGTCAACGGTGGTGATCGTGATGATGGTTGTGAAAGAGGATGGGGAGGAACTGTCGACGTTAACGACGAGGAGGAGTAGAAAGGCGACTCAAGGGAGGAAGTTAAAGGAGGAGGAAGAGGACATGGTGGTGATGGTGGTAGGTTGGAGCGAGATGAAGTAAGAGATTCAAGTTCATCAGGTTTCATTGGAGATGATCGAAGTGATTTTCTACGCGTCGTAATCCCTCCTTCTCCAGTTCCTCCTTCAGTCCTCAAACCCGTTGTCGTTATCGTCTTCGAGGATGAATTGGGAAGGACTGTTGGATCTGACGCTGTGTGGGATGGGACAACCTCTTGAAGAACAGAGGACATATGCCTCATTGCAGCAGCCACGAGGAAAGGGGTTCCATTGTGAGGTGGGAATGGGTGTTCTGGTATCAGACTAATGTGTTGCTGATTGGGTATATAAGTGTGATTGTTGTTGGATGAAGGGACGACAGGGTGACCATATGAAGCGATCGAGATGTCGGTATTCGCGGTACTGAGGTTGAGATTTGAATTTGCTCGACGAGGTCGATTTCGGATGTTGTTGTCTTCCTTTGTGTTGTTGAAGGTGATGCCACTGATGGTTGAATGATCTGTTGAATGACTCGTTGAGATGAGACTAGATCCATCTCCCAATCCTTCATTCACCTCGTCCACTTCACCTCCATCCTCGACTTCCTCCTCTTGCTCATCATGATCTCCGTCTTCCTCTACCTCATCTCCGCCATCATTATCGTTACAGGACCTTTCTCTTCTCTTTCCTTTCGGCACTATCTGACCCGAAGACAGTCTACTTCTCTTCCCGACACCCACATTTACTTCTTGTCCTCCTTCTGCTCCCCGCTTTAGGAACTTACCACCTTCGCCTCGAGTCGGTAGGGTTCCTGGTGTGATGAACTTCCCACCAGCTCCTCGAACGGGTGCCTCGATCGTGGTCGCGGTAACAGGTGTCGTCGTCAATGACGGGGGTGGAGAAGGCTGCGGTGTAAGGGAGAGTTTGATTTTTGTCGGTAGTCGACGAGATGGGGCAGCTGCAGCTGGGATCAATGTGCTGTCTTCATGGTCATTGACAGCCAAATTAAATGTTGATGTTGATGGTTTGGAGCGTCCTTTCTTGGTTTGCTTGCTGTCCAAATCCTCTTCCCCCTTCTCGACGCCAACATCATTAACGACAACGCTGACTCTCGATTTCCTCTTCTTGACGCCTGTGGCACTACTACCGACGCTCGGCGAAGCTTTTTGATCGTCTTGGTTGATAGTCGATGGACCTGGGGATAGGCTCGGGGGTAATCTAAGTCGAATCGAGAGCGGCGATTTAAACTCTGGACCTGAGGCAGATTGTCTCCGTAGTATTTTGAGCCTGGATGAGGTTGAGCCTCCTCCCCCTGTTGATGAGGATGAGGAGGGTTGAGGTGGCGGTGTCGCTGTTTCCGAACCCGAACCATCGTGCTGCGCCTCGGGTCGTTTGTTCCTCCTATCAAGAAGGATACAGAACAAGATCAGAACGAAGAAACATGGCACAATGTAACGATATAAAAACGTACGATCGATTCTCTACCGGTAAAAGCTGATCGTATCTCTTCAATACTTCGCCAGCTTCCTCGAGCATCTTGAACCTGACTTCTTCTGGATGAACGCTCTTGAGTCTGCCTGTAGATAGGATGGATGTTTCTGAAGCAGTGATCGGTTGCGAAGCTGCAGTCACCAGGGCGGAGAAGCTACGTTTGGCGAGAAAGTAAACGAAACGACAAGCGACCAGATAGATCCGACGCCAAAGTACAGATAGATTAGCGTAGGGGACGGCACAAAGACCTTTGAAGCGAGACCCTCAAGCACTGCTGACGGACCTTCGTCCATCGAGCCCTCTGATAAGATCCACTCGACCTTGCATCTTGTACCGTTCGTGTTGCAGTCGTTCCTTCTCGCGTCGCCTCTGACGTTTCTCGAAAGTTTCATACTTCTTATGTAGCTGCATGTAGTGCGCGTCTGTGGTTTTCTCCGGCTAGTGGGTCGGGTCAAGGCCGAAAATTTGTTGTGAGAAATTGAGTATTCAAAGAAGAGGTGAAGCAGAATGACGAAGGAACACGAACCTCTTCCGCCTCTTCTTCATCCTGTGAATCTTGGACCATATCCTCTTCCTCTTCGTTCCATCCATCATACAACTTGAAGCTAGGCGTCTCGATCATGGCCTGACTCGGTTCAGTGGCTGAATGCGAGAGTTCTTCGTTCGTCCCAGATACGAGAGCGGCGCCGTTCTTAGCCAGGTTACCCGTGAGAGATTCGGATACGGTTGCAAGGTGGATGTAAGTGAGGGGATCGAGTTGAGGAAGTGAGATGGTGGTAAGAATGATACACGAGAGTGCAGTGCTTTCCGTCGAGATTGGAGTAACTGCCCAATAAGAATCAGATATTACAGTGCGCGAGCGTTAGCTAAAACGAGGCCATATATGGTCCTTCCGAGGTCTAAGAGACAAGGGTTGTGAGTCATGTCAGGGTCTGAGGCGATGAGTGATCAAGCCCTCACCCATTCGCTGCCAACAATCTCGAACGAGCTCCTCAATCTCCTTTCTCTCCTGAGGTGTACCCAGGTTTCCGATTGCTGTTGCTCCCCTACTCGCTGCCGTTGATCTCTGAGGACGCACTACTGGCGCCGAAGGAGTAGCCTTGGTCGTTGACGACGACAGTTTGGAAGAAGACGCGACTGAACCGGGTTTTACGCTGGGAGCAGCAGCGTTGGTGTGAGGCAAAAGTATTTGTTGGGAGGCCAAATTGAGGATTTGGTAGTCAAGGAAGGTAGAACAGGGGTTGATCGTTAATCGGCAAGGACCGGAAAGGATGAAAGACCAGAGAAAGGGGCAGGAGATAATGATCAGCATCGCATCGACGTTGCAACATGAGCTCAGTTTTCGTAGGGAAGTAAAGCAAGGGTACAGCGAGCCAAAGCCAACCTGCAAAGATGTTTCATGTTACTTCGGCAGTTATCCGAGGTAGTTTCTCTTCCCTTCTTGCCCTCTGACCAGCCTGATCCTCCCTTGATTCTTTCTTGACGCGTCCAAGATAGGTTATAAGGCTCTGGGTCTAATTGGCCCCCTCAAACCGATGATACCGGACATAAATTTCATGGCTCAAGCCAAAGAAGGAACTTGGGACTCACGCGTCGGCCGCCGATCCTGAGGCTCTCGCGATACTCGAAGAAGTGGCCATATAGTCTGATTGAGGCTTCTCTGAGGATTCGAGGGCAGGTAACGATAGTTCGTAGCTATGACGAGGGGATGAAGGGGTGCGGAAGGTGGAGACTCGGTTCGGAGTGTAGCAGGTGGATTAGGGCCAGGCCAAACGCGGTCAGTTGTTCTCAGGTGATTTACGACAGCGATATCCGATTTAGATCAAAGATATAGAGTAAGGACGAAAATCGTAACGATGATTGGACGTATCTATCCCCCACTTAGCGAAAAACAATCACGATAGACCTTTCGGCACTCACGTTGGTCCTTTCGGCAGTCCGCAAACCCTCGTCTCGATGACTTCTTCTATCGCCACCCTTCATCGACCAACTCTTTGCCAATTCCAACGAGCCATCTCCGTCTCAACGCCCGTCAAGCTCACTGGAATCATCGACCATTTCCCAGCGCTGACAGAATGGACCATCCCAAATCGACTCGGCAACCTCCGGGCACTGGCAAACGGGACATCAGTCTCGGTCGAATTTGGCGTAAAGGGCGAAGGCTACATGTCCCATCAACTTTCGCGCTCCAGTGGCGCCTATGATCAAAGTAGGAGAGGAGGAAGGGGTTTCATGCCTCTGGGTTGGTGAGGATTCATCAACATCGGATCATCCGGATCGTCTTTTCCACTTGTTCTTTCTCCTTCATGCTTCTCTTCCGAGACCTGACAGTCCGTTCCCATATCAACTCGTTATCCAAACCGTCACTCAGATCTCTTCCTAGATGCCTTTATCCTCCGTACGATCCCATCAGCGTCCTCCTACTCAGCATCGAATCAAATCTACTATGCCGCTCAAAACGATCTGCTCGACTCCATCCCAGCACTTTCCCGAGATTTGCCAGGGTTCATCATCCCGTACACCGAAGCCGGTAGAGGTGAGAAATGGAGGAGCAATGTCTGGATAGGACCAAAGGGGACTTTTACACCCATTCATCGAGATCCTTAGTACGCTCTCGTTTCTCTCTTTGATGATCTGCACCTGATCAGTTTCTCATTGACATCGTTCTGGTGACTCGCACATCAAAACTTTAACAACAACAACATCATGAAAAAAAAAGCCACAACATCTTATCCCAAATCAACTCGAGTAAAACAATCACACTTTATCCTCCTACGACGCCAGCATCTTCCCTCTACCTCGCTCCACCACCTCAACACCAGACTTCCCTCCTCCCGACCTCTCCTTCAACGATCTCACTGGATGCCTATCCGAAATTCAAGGAAGCGAGGGAAGATTACGAACAAGTCGTCACGATCGGTAAAGGTGAATCCATCTTCATACCAGAGGGATGGTGGCATGCTGTTGAAGGGAACGATGGTCGACCATCATCGAAGGTGATAAGTTCGAGACAAGCAGGGAAGGAAGGAGAACAAGAAGGGGGAGAAGATGGGGATAGTGATCTTGAGGAGTGGAGATGCTCAATCAATTATTGGTTTCGATGAAGGTTCCCCCCCCCCCCCCCCCCTTCTCCTTGCATTCCCTTTCTCCGAGAAAGAAAAGTAAGATAGAAGCAGAGAAAATAATGAACGAAGAATGCAAGAAGAAAAACAGATTTGCTTTTTACGTAACTGCTGGGGTTTTTTTTTTGTCATTCATATATCATCTCTATCAATTTTCCACTTATCTCGTGATGACTGCGTGACGATAGAGGGATAGCAGAGGGGAATGTTGTCGTTACGCTTCAGCTGAAAGAAAGAAAGAAAGAAAGAAAGAAGAAGAAGAAAAAAGAAACCTCGTTCCCCTTCCCTCATCTCCCTCGTGCTTGTTTTTCCATCCTATAAGTACGACATACAGATTCAAAGGGACAGCAAAGAAAAGAAAAAAAAGGAGGATAAAAACCAGGAGCGCACTGCAAAGGGGAAGGAAAAAGACAAAACCACCCAGCGGAGGATGTTTGTCTCAAGAGACACAGCGAAAATTAGGATGATCCTTTGTGGTTAAAAGCAGCGAGGGTGTTAGGAAGGAAATTCCAAAGAAGTACAAGGGTCTGAAGAAGGAAACGTGATTGGACGGCGGGCAAAGCGAGAGAGAGAGAGAGAGAGAGAGAGAGAGAGAGAGAGAGGGACGGAGGTCGAGTGGAAGGGTTGAACGTCTCTTTGGTTGAAGCGAGGGTATGATAATGGTGGGAACGGTTCGTAGGGGATAATTCGGGAGCGAATGAGTTGAAGGGAGCAGGAGCAGAGAAAAAATTGAACCAAAAGCAGTTTGAAGACGACGAAAGCAATTTGAGGGAGAGAGATGATGCAAGCAAAAAAAAAAAAGAGATCAGACTTAGAAGAAACCCTTAATTTCCTTCATTGGAACAGTTTCTCCTCTCTTCTCATCATAAACCCCTCCATAACTCCTTCCTTCAAGATTTGGACTCCGTCCCATCGCACTCTCTCGGTTCCTCAGAGCCTCATCCTCTGTTGGACTTGGTAATTCGGTTCCTTCGCCGCCACCATCTGGGAATGGGACGCCGCCCATTCCAGGTCGATGATGATCGAATGGGCTCGCACCTAGATGTTCAATTTTGAGTTCCGGAGCGTATGTCGATGAATCTGTCCGCGTTGGCGCTGATCGTTTGCTTCTGGCACTATCGACTCGATTTCGAGGACCCGAACGGGTAGGTGAGAAGATATCGACGGTTGATGGGGTTGACCGATGATTAGAGTGAGAGCGGGATTGAGAGGAAGATGGGTGACGAAGTTGACGCTTGATGAGTGAGAGACCAATGAGATAAACCAAAGCAAACAGCTGATGAGAAGAATGGTGGGTTGTTCAAACGGATCAGTGACCATTGTCGATACTCTTGGCGAAGCCATCACTGATACTTACACCGATCAGAACTCCATACGCTGCTTTCGTTCCCTTTGTTATCTCGCCCAGCCCGCTCCACTTTCTCCACTCATCAAAGCCTGTCCAGACGGTCACCCAACCGAGCACGAGAATGACGATACCCGAGACGATGTGAGCATAATTGATGAGGGATTTGCCCTTGATTGTTGGTATAGAGGATGCCGAAGGATGAGTGTGCATGATGGTGCCAACAATGAGTTGAATGGGAAGGAGAAGGAAGACGACCAGGCCGAGTCGACGATGCAACGAGGTAAAATGACCACCAGGATTAGAGTGTTCAGTAGCCTAAACGAGGACGAGATCAAAAGCACGACGGGTGAGTCAATGGCTACAATAGATCAGGAAAATGATGAGTGGTATGGACCTTGATGCCCAATGCAAACGCGATGACGATCGAGGGGAGCGTTAACGCAACCTGAATGATCCAGTGCCATCGGACCCATTTCTCGAGTACCGTCCTTGCCAACCTCGCCAATACAACACCAAAAGGAAGGAAGATCATCATTCCAAATCCACCAAAGACGGCGTGAGCGACGATGATGCGTTGTTGAGAGGTCCAAGGTTGATCGGACGAAAGGGATCCGATGGATGACGAGCCGCCACCGACGTTACGAGTCGCCGCAGGTTGAAGGGCAGTAGTTGAGCCTTACATGCGAGGGAGTATCAGCAAGAGTGAAATCAAGAAAATACCGCGCTAGAATCAAGGGACACACCGTGTCCTACAGGAAGACCTGTAGCCTGACTGGCGACCGCCGTGGCGCCGCCAGCACCTCCAGCGAGGCCACTCGTAGAGGTGAGAACGTTGGTCGAAGTCGCCTCCGAGCCAAGGATAACTTGGGAAAAGTCGAGCGTCGTTGTGCCTGAGCCGGCATGTTGGCGAAGATTCGCCGAAAGGTCAGTGGACCGCGGATTGGTTGCACCCTGTGAGTATGGATAAGGGATAGATGAGTCAGCCTGTTTTCTAGCGTCAACTTGATCTACCTAGCCGATCCAACTCTGATTTTGCTTTCGTTCCTTCACTCGCGTCGCTAGCTTCCTTCCTTGAGCCGGCAGGCTGTTCTTGTTCCCTTCCATCGAACCAGAGATAAGACACCGAGACTCACATAAGCCCAAATGACGTTCCTAACGTTCTCTTTCCCATTAGGATCGTCGACGATGAATTGCACGCTCGTGCTGCTACCGTTATACGAACTCTGGCTCGCATCGAGATAGGCGTAGCCGATTGAGGGGGTCCAATCGACCGTGGGTTGGACTTGGGATGTTGCTGATCTTTGCGAGATGGTAAATTTACCCTCAGGATTGGGCCACTATGAGATGACCGTATAGAAAAGCTAGCGTGTAAGGAGATGAAAAGAAACACTCGAAGGGGAACCGGGTGAGCTGCATCTAGCGAAAGCTGGACATACTACAATGATCATTGGTGAGTTAGCCATGGTGGTTCCGAAGCCCCTAGATGCGACGGGAGAAGAACAGGAGACCTGTATCAGTAAAGCCGCCAGGGCTGCAAAAGAAGAGGAAGAAGGACGAATCCGGATGCTCACAATGCAATCCAACCGAACCAATCATCGCCAGTAACATCGGCTGCTATGCTTTCTTTCGCTCTGTGCATCGTATCTGTGGGTCTCGGTGGAAACAGCGAGCAGACAAAGACGTTGAATCACTCTGAATGCGACGCTCCCATGAAGGAGTGTTCCTTGGCAAGGAAAGAGGGGGCGGGTTGATGACTCACAGACAATCTTATCGCCCGTCTTTACAGCTGAGCAACAGATGAGCTTTATTCGGGAGGAGTCGGGTCAGCTCCAAGTGGTGCTTTGATGATGGTGTAGTGTCAGGGACTGACGGAAGTGCAGAAAGCGTCGCCAGTGGAACGCGCTGCGACTGTGTTGGTGAAGCAGGTAGCGGCCAAGGCTAGAAGGCTGGCCAGTCGTGGCAAGGCCAGCATGGTGTAAGGAGGGAGAGGTCGAGATATCGGTGGGAGGTCTATGAGGGGATTTGGGCGATCGAGACAGCGGTTTGGGAAGGAGGGAGAGGAGGCGTTGGGACGTGAATGTTTGGGTGAAACGCTCCTCTTCCATCCAAGACCTCGGTATCTGTTTAAATAATCCTCTCCCTTCTCGACTCGGATCCCTCATCAGCTCACACCACGAATTAAACAGTCATCTATCACTGCGCCTTGCTTCCAACTACAGGTTCAAGTCCATCCGGAAGCCGAGCTCCCTCCCACTCAATTGATTCTTCTCCCCGCGAAGCGTACAGCGCTTTACGCTCACTCATGATGTCACGCGTCCAGTCCTGGACGGCTGGGTGTCGAATATGGGGAACTGATCCAGCCAGGAAGGGCGCGAGATGTCGTTGAGATTGGGCTGAGAAAAAAAAAAACAAGAATCACCAACATCCCAATGGCCCAAAGGTGTCAAGTGTAAAGTAGCCATCAAGGATTATTGACAGGACGATCGAGGCCAATAAGTCAAAAAACAGAACGGAAACGCGTCGAGTCTGGATCAGCATGAATGCACTTCGTTTTGATACGTGACGGGCGAGCGGCGAAAACCAAACGAACATCTCTCGTATTCCACCGTCTGCAGAATGAGCTCAAATCGGTCCAGGTCCTTCACGAACTTTGCCTCTGGGCTTTCGCCAGCTTCATACTCCTGGGGACGATCAATGCACGAGAGGAGGAAAAGAAGAAGAAGAAGGATGTACATGTCAGCCTTCATGGAGAAGAGCTTGGACGGATGATTGGTAACAGACAAACCTCCCACAAGGCTTCTATCCGCTTAGCAGCCTCACCTCCACCAAGCATCTCATAGAGGAAAGATCGCATGGCCTCCTGTTAAACAGAGCTCATTAGTTCGTGTGACGGTTGACGATAAAGCTCATTGACGCGAACATACGGCCTCGAGTCGATGCTTCTCTTTTTTGCTGACGCCATCCACGGGAGTAATGTCACCTACGCTATGGAAGAGAAAAAAGCTGACCGTCAGACGAGTTGATAAGGTGACAGCAGTGCTTCCGTTACTCACTGAGCCTCCGCTAGGTCGTGGCTAAAGACGAACATGCCACAAGTCAGATCTAGGCAACACAGTCGACCCAGAAGAGAGCAGGATGGAATCTCATCTTACACAACTGCCATCTGTGAGTCATGACAGGACATAGGACACAGTTAGATCTGAAGAAAGTTATTTGGACGTCTCAACCCAACTTACCATCGCACACTTGCCGACGTCGAGTGGTCGATCGCTACCCTCATTGGGGACGCACAGGGCAAGGACGGACATTCGATACATGTGGTCAGCGATGGATTCTGGCTCTTTGACCTGAATTGAGAGGGATCACGACGGTCAGCAGGGCGCGTGTAAAGTCTGAGTGTCGATTGGTCAGTCAAGAGGATTCAGGGCCCGTCATGGATGGGTTGATTCGCTGCTCCATCACTGGCAACAATATGGCTTGATTCCATGCTCGACGATGGTAAGAGACCAAAGCACGTGGACCTACCCCCTCGCGAACCCAACCACCTCGCTTTTGGGTCTGTGTTCGAATGAAGGCGATAGAGCGAGTGAGTTTATGTCCAAGCCGGAGTTGTGCCAGATCGACCCAGCCTGACCTTGAGCTTCTCCAGCACATGGAAAAACGCTCTAAAGTCGAGAGCCCGGTCTCCGACGGACTTGTACGTTGGGGGAGGAGCTGGATAGCTCGAGGTCGGGACGTTGTCTGATTGGGTTGGAGTCGTCGGTCCGGATGGGAGACTGGCGGAATCCATGGCGTCTGACATGATTGTTGCTGTTGAGGAGGGTGAGTTCGGTACTGTAGGATGTTGGACGAAGGAGGGTGAGGGTCGATGGGATCTGACGAAAGTGACTGTTGACGGAAATCACTCACGTGCTCTCCCTCATCCACCACTGAGCTCGATCCCCCTCCCTCATCATGGCCTCTTCCCATCTGTCCCAAGAGGCTCGCGCGAAGACGACCGCAGAGACGATAGAAGGTATATCTCCACCATTTCCGGCCAAGAGTGAAACCACCTGCTCGCCTGACCTTCCTCTCTTCACGACAGCATTACACTCGATATCTCAACTGCTCAACACCGGACTCGACAAAACGACGTTGATGACGTGTGTCTCAATGATTGAATCAGGCGTCAATCCGGACGCATTAGCTGTCAGTTCTCAGCCTAAGCCTTCGCTCGACATGCGTGAAGGAGACCAGATACTGATCGCGATGCTTGCTTCGGTCTCCGCTCCAGGCTGTGGTGAAAGAGCTCAGGATGGAAGCAGCTTCCAGTGGTGAAGTCGGAAGGGGTTGATGGTTGGGAAGGGCTTTGGCTTGACGACTTTGAACGACTCTTCATGACATTCAAGATTAGCGACGAGTATCGAGATTAAGTGAAGAAAAGCAAGGAGAAAGAAAGCAAAAAGAAAATGAATGTCCTCCAAATTCCAACGATCCCGACCTTGTCCCGACGCCCACCACCACCCTTCGACCCTTCACCACCACTACCACTACCTTGACTCTCACCCCTTCGCCCGCTCTTCCTCGAATGTCTGCAGCCCAACTTGGGAAGCGCAAAAGGCCAGAGGGAATTATCGTCCCAGCTGCGAATCAGCCAACTATCAAGTTCAAGGATGCAAACGAGTTTCGAGCTGCTCTCGCAGTCGGTGAGGGCGACAAGGTCAGAGAGGGTACGTCTCTCTTTCCTGCTTATCGTCTCATTCCCTTGCCCTTGTCGACATGCTGTCGCCAAAACTAGTCACTCAGACTCAGTCGATCGAGACACTCGCTTCAGAGTCGCATTTCCACGAGCTTAGGCACTCAACCTGACCTTCTTTCCTTCGCTCGATACACCTTGCTAGCTCTTATCGCCCTCCGAAATCAGCTCACCGTCAAGTTCAATGAAGATCCTATCACCGCGACTGATCCCCGAGTAACCCTCGCCAACGAGTTCCTCGAGAAGTCGCCGGGAGCCGGTGACATTTTCGATGCTTGGGACCTGGCGATCAACGTAAGCTTTTTTCTCTCTTGCTGTCCTTGAGCCTTCTCGGAGTCCTGATCCAACGTTTTTTGAACTAATGTCCCCATCGCAGACCAACAATACATCACTACTCCCTGTCCCACTTTCATTGATTTCGACAATCATCTCTCTTCTTTCCCCTCTATCGTTCTTTCACCCTCTCCTCTCACCTCTTCTCACGAGACTGCTGTCACCTCCCATCATTCGATCCATCGCTCAGTATCTGTCAGGGTCTCGAACTGATCTTGTCATCGTTGCCCTCAAATGCCTTTGCGAGATTGTCAAAGTTGGAGAGCGTTGGGCCGGTCGGGTTTGGGAAGCTCTTGGCGGAGGATCAAGTGGAGCTGGGGGAGGAGGCGGTGGTGGTGGTGTCAGTGTGAAAGTCTGGGGCAAGCTTCTCGGCATGAGGAGAAAAGTCGATGGTGGACCCAAGTCGGCCAAACCATCTTCCAACAACCCCTTTGCTTCGCCCGACATCCGACTTTTGTCTCTCAACTTCCTCCTCACCCTGTTGCTCTGCCCTCATCTCCCAACGAAGCTTGCTCTCCTTTCTCAGCCACCTCTCATTCACTCCATGTTCAAGCCCATTGCCGAAGATCATCCCCTCGTCATCCAACGGCTCCTTCAAGGATTCTGGGAAATTTTCCACGACGAGAAGCGAGTCAGTCGTGGGACAAAGGTTGCTGCTTTTGGTAGCGACGTCGTCGGAGAAGTCCTCAAGCTCTACTCGAGCGACAACAACTCGAGTGCGACGCTGCCAAAGCCGGCGCCAGGACTTGGAGGCGAGGATGGGTTTGATGCAAGATATCTCGCTCACTGGTTCTTGATGGATATCTTGACTGTTCCAGGTCAAGGACTTTGCTTCCAAGACCAAGGTTGGTATCCAAGAAGTGCGGAAGGCGAGACTTTGGAGGATTATGAAGATGGAAAGGACAAGAAGAGTGGATCCGGGATCTACAACAAGGTTCTTCGAGACGTTCTTCGTCTCATTGGTAGCATGGGGCTCGTCGGAGATGAAGACGGACCCGGCGAACTCGTCCTCAAGATCCTGGAGTCTTCGCCCGAGCTCGTGGCCAGCTACTGGTCTACATCCGGAATCACCCTTGACCCTCGGCTTTCCTCCCGATTCCTTATCTCAACTTCTCACCTCTCATCTGTTGTCTCACTTCCTCTCCCTCTGTCGACATTCTTCCTCCCAACCGCTCCAATGGCGACTTCCACAACGACCCGCGTTTTCCGACCCATTCCGCCACCTCTGACGGCTCTTCTCGAAAACACCATTCCTTCCCTCTTCCCTAAGCAGTTCTCAACCAAGGGTCTTCTCTCCACCCATCCTCTCGTTCAACAAACAACTGCCGTCACCCTCTCTCGATGTCTCGCCAAGCTACACAAGGTCTTCCTCCTGCTCGGCGAGGCAGCGAGTTCGCTCGAAGAGAGCGAAAATGGACTATGGACCATGAGGAAAGCTGAGCTTGAAAGAGAGATCAGGAAGAGGGTACCTGATTTGGGAACCGTCGTTGGCTTTGCGTTGGCCGCCGCAAAGGGCTCAAGTGGGACAGGTCAAACTGAACACGAGATGAGCCGTAGGGCTGTCCTTACGGAAGCTGCTCTCCGTCTGCTTAGCTTCTATCACCTCACCCTCCCAAACCTCGTCCTTGAGGGCAAGTTTGACGTCGGAAAGCTCTTGGTGTCGTCTGAGGAGAAGGGCAAAGGCAAAGAGGTTCCTATTGACGTGGGTGACGGTTGGGGGTTTGCTAGGGCCGGACTCGAGGGTGTCGACGCGTTGAGTCAGCTACACGTGCTTCGACTCGTCGGAGAGAGTGGCGATTTCGCATGGGGCGTTAGGGCTGGTAAGATCATCGTGCTTCGCTACTGCTGCTGTCATGTTCCTTCACCGGCTAATCTCACATCGGCCGAACATGGCATCTCCGCAGGTTCTTCGCCCAACACATACATGTATCATCTCCTCTCTTTATTCTTATCGACACCTCATCCTTCGACCCAAGCTACCGCTTCGGTCCTCATTACTCGTCTCCTCTCCTCGTCCGTCCTCTTCGAACACGACCCTTCAGAGATCGCCATCTGGCTTGAGTCTTTCCTGCCTCCGGTCCTCTCTAGCGACGACTCCGCCCCATCCAGCACTGCCTTGACACTCTCGGCTGACAATGAGACGCTTCTTCAATTCCTGGACGATTCCCTTCGACGATGCCTCAAGACGCCGTACAAATACATAGAGGACGCTCTCCATTTCCTCTCTTCCGAGGCTGCACTTGTTCCGTCCGAGGTTTCCTCCCCCCTGCTTCTCACGGCGATCGAGCAACTCGGAGCAAAAGTCAAGGGAAAGCTTCTAACAGAATCTGGGGCTCAAATCATCTCGGCATACATCGAGAGAGTTGGTTTCGGACTTGTTGGTAAACAGAGAGGGCTGGAGTTTGCCGAAGAGATCGCCAAGAGACTTGCAGCGACGACGAAGGACTCGGGATCGCTTCAGATCTCGTTGGACGTTTTGGTTGGAAAGGTTGAGGCTGGCAGCAAGACCGTCGCGATGGATGTTGACGGAGGTGAGTACGATCCTCTCGCTTTGCCTAGATTGATACTGACCCACCCTTCAATACCTCTCTATTTCATTCTCTCACTTCAACAGCATCTTCTTCGAGCAGTGCTACTCTGCTCTCTACCTCTACTTCGGAGGCTCAATCCGCTAGTACTTCCTTCGCCGCTGGATTCCTCGCGACGCCTATCTCCTCCCTTTCACCCGCCCTTCTCACTTCTCTGCCTGTCTCATCGCCCCATTCCCTGCTCCAGCGCTCTTCTCAACTCGTTCTTCATCGAATGGCGGGTCTTCTTGTTCTACCAAAGGTCAAAGCACCAGGTGCAAAATCTCGCTCATTCACGTCTACTGTCACCGAGGGTCTCGTAGGCTGCATTGGGATCTTGCAGGGGTTGATTGGTATGGCAGACAAGGTCGGACATGGGGAGTCGCTGAAGAAAATGGTGTTGGCGAACGAAGCTATGATGAAACTCGTGACGATGGAGAAATCAAACGATAGCATTCGAGCTGGTGAGTATGTCAGATCTCCTGCTTTAGTTCTTCAGTGCTCTGATCGCTTTCTTTCCCGTACATCATCTAGCAATCTCTGCCCTCGTGACTGATTCGTTCAATGCCAAGTCGGCTCTGGATAAGAGACTCACTGCTTCGCTACAGGCCTGGACGACAAGCACGTTGATCGAAGGCTCGACCAAGGCCATCACCCGGGTAGGTTGTCCGCTTCTTCATTACTCTCAGAGCGCTTCGGCAATGGATGTTCACGATCGACCGATCCTTCGTCTGCATCGCTTCCATCTAGTACGCTACCGGATGCGCCCCATTCATTCCTTTCCTCGACGTCTCAGCTCTTATCCTCATCGCCGACCACATCCTCTCGCTCATCTCCTCATCGTCGTCCTCCGTGCCTGCCGAGTTTTCGACCTTGCTTGAAGCCGTCTTCTCGTCCCTTAAGACTCAACCGTCCACTCCAGCTGTTCTATCTCTCGCACAGCGATCTCTCCCTATCCTCCTTCCTCTTGGTATGCTTCGGACCGTCGTAGACCTCCTCGAGACCTCCCTTCCTCCCGGGCATAGCGTCACTCGATCAAACGCCACCTCATGCGTCATTTCGGATCTCGCGATTGCTGTCGATTCAACTGCGGGCGCTTTCCAGCCTTGTACCGATTCGTCCTCGATCGACCTCGACGTCTTTTCCGGCAGCTTGACGGAAGAAAAGGCTGCTCTGCTCGCACCTCTACTCTATCAATCCAAACCTGCTCGAGAGGTCTTCGGTCAATGGCTCGATGCGAACTTAACAACGATCTCAAACGCTTCGCTCCTTCTCCTCGCGGCTCCTCTGTCGGCATTTGTCGACATCGCATCGGCTGATGAATCTCGACGAGAAAAAGGTTGGATCGCTTGCGAAGGAGTGGCGATTAAGATTCTCGAGATCCTCACAATTGGTTCCTCATCATCGAGTCAAATCGCTTCTACCGCTCGACCTCTGCTCGAGAAATCGCTCCTCCTGATTCTCTCTCACAACACTTCGGAGGAATCTCTGGACGGATTCGCAAGGGGTCTAAGCTCGACGGCATTTTCTCCTTCAACTTCGTCGTTTGTCCTCCAATTGGCTCAACTTGGCTTGTCGTCGTTCAAGAAGGCGATCGTCAATTGGATCGACGCTGGACTCGAGTGGCTTGTTCGACAGATGTCCGCGGTCGAAGCTGACTCGAACGAGATGATCAAGTTCATCAAGATCTTTGGTCCGTATTCCTTCTGTCTCCTTGATATATTCTTCAGCCACTTTTCTACGACATATCGGTTGACAGGTATGAACCTTGACCATTGGATCTCACCAGACAAGATCATCAAGCTACAACCAGAGGCGTCTCTCAAGGCCCATATCGTTGAACCAGTCTTCACAGTCATTCTCCAGGATAGGTTCGCGTCCGAATACGCCCATGACCTGGTCATCTCGTGTTCGACTCGTACGGTCATGAAGGTCAGTTCAATATCGATTCATCCTTCGCAAGAAACTCCTCTCGCTCTTGAATCATCGAGCCCTAACCTTCTTGTCTGCTTTTTCTTGTCTCATTCGACCCATGCTATTCCAGCCTGCCATCGTTGTCAAAAATCTTCAAATCCTCCTCTCCTCCCGACTTTTCTCGACTCTTTCCCTTTCCACGACCCCTCCTTCACTTCGACAATCCATCATCCTCACCATTCATGCTCTGTTCACCATGTCGCCTGCTACATGTTGTCAACCTGCCAACATCGAACCTCTCATCCCGCTCTACCGAGCCACACCTTCCCTCTCAGATCAAACCATTTTGTCACTCTTTCACATCTTTGAACGCCATCGTCGAATCAGTGTCGCTAGTTTACTATGCGCTTGGTCGCCAGACGGTATGATGGGTCTAGGTTCGATTCGAAAACCTCTCGACATCATCACTGGACTTGATTCCGCTCGAGTTTGGAAAACTTGTACCCACTTTCCACTTAGACGTTCATTCAATCCACAAGAGATCAAGGTCCCCATCGATGTTCGCGATCCGACGTCGATTTACGACCCAATTTACGTTCTCTCCATCTTTGCCGCCGTCTTGGCGGAGGGAGAGTTGGGTCTTGGGAACGAATTGTCAGGTTTGGATTGGGTTGAAGTTCTGAGAAGTAACGTCCTTGGTTTAGCCGTCTGCGCGTTGGGTTCAAGGAAGACGGATATGAGAGAGATGGCTTCATTCGTGCTCGCAAAGACTTATGCTTACGTCAAGGTCAGTTCTTTCCCTGCTCCTATTTTGGGGGTTTTTTTTTTCTTGTCATCGATCACATAATCATCTCCCGTATCATTCTCTAACACACACACTCACACACACATATACACATATATATACACACACATGCAGGAAACATTCTTCTACGAACAAGCTCAAATCGTTTACACCCTCCATCTCCTTCGTCACACCATTCGACCTCCGACTGAACCTTCAACTACACCTCATCGATCTTCTTCCCTCATCACTCTCTTCTTCGCACACACTCTTCGAGCCATCGGTAACCCAGCGAGTTTCGTCTATCCAGCAGCCAGTCGATTCCTTCTCCAAAGGGACAAGGTTGATTCGGGTGACGTTCCTTTGCTTTATGGGATGTTGTTTAGTAGTGACTCAGATTGGAAGGAGGAGAGACGTTGGATCTTGAGGTTCTTGAGGGATGGAATGAAGAGTGCCGAGGTTAGTCTTCCATTCAAACAATCACGATCGCCCTTGCTTGTTTCGTGCTTCTCGTCTAGGCTTTAGCTTGCGAACATCACTGACCCGATGTGTGATTTGTCACTACCATTCTCAAAAAAAAAAAAAACAATCTGAACGTTTACACACGACACAATTCACAGGATTGGCGAACTCTTCAAAGAAGACACACTTTCTCACTCCTCGCTTCACTCTTCCAATCGACCCCTTCCTCTTCATCGACGACGACCACAACGACGTTCTCTTCTACTTCCCCATCATCAACCGATCAAGCCACTCGAATCACTGTCCTCGAGATCCTCGCTCAAATGACGAGCAACGCGACGGGCGGAGTGACGCTCGTGAGGAGGGAAGGATTCTTATCTTGGGTAGGGATCCAATTGTCTTTGGCTGGTTCGAAAGAATTGGCTAAGAAGTTGGAGTTGGGCGGTGTCGGTGGTGGGGAAGGTGAGAGAAAAGAAGGAGGAGGGGGAGAGATTGGGATGGAATTGGTTTGGTTGAGGTTGATTGAGAATGTCGTGGTGGCGTGTGGAGAGGAAGACAAAAAGAAGGCTGTTGAGAGGCGGGAGATGGAACTCTCTCGTACTACCGATGGTACCGGTGCTGATATCGGGCTGAAAGCAGGCGGGAAAATGAGTGGCGTTGTCGGGAGTGGGATGAGAGGTAGTGAGTGGAGGGAGGAAGTCATTGGCTTGGTTGACAGAGTCGTGAAAGACACAGGTAGATGCTTCCTTCTTTCCGTTTCCTTTGATATTAAACAAAGGCAGCATGAAACCCCTCACTCCCTATATCAGATAGATCCTGACAGCGCTTTCCTCTTTTTTTTTCCCCCTTAATAAATCAAACAAAGATTCAATCCAAACTCTTCATCAAGCCTCGCTCATCCTCCTTCGACTTTCTCTCTTACCCAACATTTCATCAACTTCAACTTCCCTCTCCTCATCGCTCCAATCATCTTTCCATCGACTCACCAAGCTTGAACCTGACTTTGACTTCAGACCCCTTCCTTACACCGCTCCTTCCTACCCTACGACTCCAAATCTTTGGACATCCGAGAATCTCTTTGATCCTCCGTCTTCATCACCTCTCAAGGGAATTGATGGTGACGATGGTCGTGGTAAAGCTTGGACGGGATGCGTCGAAGCTCTTTGGAGGGTTGGATTCAACCTAGGTGTTGGATCTGGGATCAAGAAAGATGTCATGGGAAGATTGAGTGGAAGAGTCATGGGTTGGACCGATGGTAGTGGTGGTGATGGTGCGGCGAATCATGGAGAGGAGCAAGGGAGGGAAGTTGGGGATTGGATCAGGAGGAGATGGGTTGAGACCAGGGTCTGAAAAGGTCAATAAGGAAGTCTTTCCACAGATCAGGGACAGAAAGAAGGTGGAGATGTGGTTGTTTGATCTATGTGAATGAATCATGGCCCCTGAAGCTTTTTTTTTCGGAGGGACGTATCTCAAAAGAGCTCAGAAAAGATTCAGGGTAAAATCTATTCAATCGTGGGAACGGATTACGGAAAGAACAGGTGGATAATCTTTTTGTCCCCTTTTCTGCCCTCTTTCCAATTTTCTCCCCTTCCCCCCCCCCCCCCCCCCCCCCACCTCCCTTGCTTCCCTCTGTCCCTGTTTCCATTCATCGTTCCCTTTAGATTGGCATCGCGGAGACGAGAGCTTGGGTAGCCGCGTCACCAAGAATCTCGAAGCCAGCTTCCTTGGTGACCTATTAATGAGCGGAGAAAGATACGTAGTGACGAGTGATTGCAAGATTCAGGTTGAAGTGATTCGTGTGTGTTTGTATCCGCGTGTGCGTTTCGATGATTGGGAAGGGAGGTGAAACCAAGGCGGTATAGTAGGATTTGTGAGGAAAGCGGTTGAGTACCGCGCCAGAAAGGATGGGCAGAGGGAATTGAGCATGCGTGCCTATGATACAGCAGAATGAATGAAGGAGAGAGTGATAGAGAGAACCAACCTGTGCAAGTTGGATGTTGTGCTCATTCAGCTTCTCCTCCATGACTTGTTTGAGGATCCGCAGGGTAAGTAGGTGAGCTTGTTCGAGTGTCATGTCCTACGTAGTCAAGAGGCAGCAGCATTGGGAAAAAGACGTAGTGGGGTGTATGAATCCTTGGTGATGTCAGTCTAAGTTATGGACAGTTGTTTCTAGGAGGAAGAGGCAAGAACCTTTGTGTACTGATCCTGAAGTTCAGCCTGAGCAGCTTCAGAACCCGAACCGATGGCCTTTGCTTCGTGCTTCATGAATGTTCCTGATGGATCGGTGTGATACCTTGGCAACCACGATGCAAGCATCGAAGTTTTTTTTTTTTGGTTTTTGGTTTTGTTTCGTGTTATTGTCAGTGCTTCGACGTCCAGAGAAGAAGGGAAGATCAGGATATCTCACAGCTGAGGACCACGCTCATCAACTCCAGCAATCAAGAGGGCGACTCCGAATGGTCGAGACTAGAATGGGCAATTTCCGATGATGTTTGTTTGATCGAGTTTTCAGCTTGTTACAACACTGCTGTACTCTGCGCTACCTAGACCCCTCGCTTCATCTCGCCCAACAAGGATCAACCCCTGGCGACGACCAATCTTCCTACCTCGCGTTTGCCTCCACTCCTCAGACTAAACGATCAGGACTCACCATCAAGGCCTCATCATCCTCCACACTCTCTCCGAACCTCAACGCCAAATCACAAACAGCCTGAGCGCAACTCTCCACCCCCACCGGTTCATCGTAGACGAAAGCATGGTTCTGACTGGTAACCCTAGCATGGTCGATCATGGTTCTAGCATCTGCTGTGAGACCAGACATAGCACAGCCGATATGGGAATCGATTTCCATGATTTTCTCGATCGATGAGGACTCGAGAAGTTTCGAGGCTACTCGTTTCTCAACACCGAGGACTACACCGTGAGGAGTTCGGATACCGACGGTCGTGGAACCGAGCTTTTTTTGGTGAGGGAGTGGGTAGGTACGTAAGGGTGGGTGGCATTTCGAGTTTGAGCGTAAGATGATAGCACGTTTGGTGGTGAGAACAGGGGAGGTGATGAAAGTAAGTTGGAGTAGTGAAGTTGATGACGATGACGAGGATCAGCATGAAAGCGATTAACAAGCGAACGGGAGTCTCGCGACACTCAAGGATATTATTACCTTGATGGCTTCAATCGCATACTCGACTGGATCAAGCAGAGCCAACGGTGGATCAACAGGTCGAGGTCAGATGGAGTTGAGGAGGGCAGAGGAAGAGAGAGATGGGTAGTTGGCTGGCTTCCAGCAAGTCTATGGGATCGGTTCGATTCACCTTGGAACAGTCGGCCTAGATGGATGGACAACTCGGTCAAGGTTAAGATGATGGTATACAAGTTGTGGTGTGGGGGAGGGTAGATGAAGGGTGAACTGACCTTCTGGTGAGAAAGTGTTGACACCTCGGTCTGTAGGAAGGGGAGATTTCATTGGTCTGGTTGGTTCGTTGTGTTGGTGATGGTTGGTGTATAGTCATGTACGGACCGTATTCAGATCTGGTAGCAAACATGGTAGGGCGATGAGTGGGTTAGATAGAGCGATGAGCCGGTTAGATTGGTTGATTCGTGGTTGATCCGTATTGGAGGTTGCGAGGTGGATCGATTTCGGTACGTGTCATGGGCTCTTGATTCTCTCTCAACCATTGTCTTACTACGATCCTCCCTCAATTCAATCAGCCCAATTAATATGATCCTATGTAATCAGCCCAACCAGATTGATGTCTTCCCAAACTAATCAACTCAACCACAAACATGAATCCTACTTGCGCTTCCCACCCTTCTTCTTCCTACCACCACTACCACTCATAGAATCATCCGACCAATCCCCGCTCCGACCACCAGCCCCTAGCTTGGCCGATGTCGCAAGTGCGTGTCCCGTCTTCTTGATGTGGTCAAATAGCTTCGTCCGCGATGGGAAACTCGATTTACAGACGTTACATCTCTACCGACGGGGGACCGGTCCAAACATAAGTCAAACCTCAACTCAAGTCTAAGAGTTAATCGTAAAAACTCACTTCGGCACCGACTTCACTCCCTACATCTGAACCCTTCCCAAGTCCAGCACTCGCCGTTCCAGAAGCAAGAGCAGCCTTCTTCCTAGCCTCTCTTTCCCTCCGCAGTTCTTTTTTACTCTTCTCCGCCACCACTACCGCCTCCGTTCCTGATGGTATCAAGCCGTTCCCCCCTTCTCCCTCTTCCCCATCCACGATGGCAGCCGATTTGGGCTTCCTCTTCTCCCTCTCCGATTCCTTCAATTCCCTCTCCATCCGCTGCCTAGCTTCCCTCTCCTCTCTAGCTCTCTTTTTCCTAGCCTTCTTGCTCTCATTCGCTCTCATCGGACCAGCTCCGTCCTTCTCCTCCTCTTCACCCTCCTCCTCATCGTCATCGCCACTGGCGCCATCGTCGTTAGTATCCAGGTTGGCGGCGACATCCTCGGCCAATTGATCGAGTTCGAGCTGGAATTCTTCGTCTCCTACAGGTTTGTCTTGATCCTCGAGGACGTATTCTCCTCCACCACCACTCTCACTCTCTTCTGTAGCTGTCGAACTGAACCCGTCGTCGTCGTCGTCCTCTTCATTCTGTTCGTCCTTGTCCCCTTCTCCCACTGTACCTTTGGTTTCATCGTCGCTACCTCCTCTACTCAAGCCCAACTCCCTGTCCTCCCTCCTCATCTCCCTCCTCAGCTTTTCCACTCCCTTCAAATGGCCCCGACTTCTCTCATGGTCCTTCCAACGACCTTCACTTCTACCTTCTTTTCCACAGACCACGCATTCCCATACCTCTGCAGCTTCCTCTTCATCCATCGCTACTTCAGCTTCGAGTTGGGCGAGTGAGACGTTATGCCATCCTTGAAGAATGAACTCGGGAGGAGTAGGGACGGGAGCGCTGGTTGAGGGGGTGGATGTACCAGATCCGGAGGTGGATGTGTGAGGTAGTCTCGTTGTGGAATGAGACTTGTTTCGATTGTTGCCAAGAGGAATCGTGGTGGTAGATGGTTTGGGTACTCTGGGGTCTCGTTTTCGAAGGTAAGAGACGAGTTCTCGGACGGTTTCGTTGTATTCTCGACGCGCCTCATCCCTTGCTTTCTTGTTATCCTTTTCGAGCAATCTGTATTGAGAAGGTAGAAGATGATGATTTGGGCACATCTAATCAAGAAGGGATGGATGTTATTGATGCGGAGAAGGGATGACTTACCTCTTTACCCTTCGCTCATCGGTTCGGTCCATCTCCCACATGAAGACCCAATCAAACGATTTCTCGGAGACAAACGAAGACCAGGCGTTATAGAAGTTTCGGACCTTTGAGCGTGTGTCAATGAAGAGACGTTTAACGTCAGATCAACAGGGAAGATGAGGTGAAACTAGGAATAGAAACTGATCAACAAAGGCGGACCTGAGGATCGCTTCGACTCGGTAGAGACCAAGGGGTCTTGGACGTCCCAAAATCAGGCCAGTCGATGGGTGTTTGTGCATGTAGGTTTTCTTCCCGAGAGAGATGATAGAAGAGAGCGTTGTAGACTTGGAAGAAACCCTTTTGAAGAAGAAGAAAGAACCCAAGTCGCTATGTCAATGTCGGTTTCCTTCTCCTCCTTCATATTCTTGATTTCCCAATTCCCCTCCCTCTCCTAATCTCCCTCGAGCAAGGCATCTGACAGACAGGTTCAGACTTACTCCGGGATCATCGTTCAAACCTCCATTCTTTCCATTCTTCCAGACCTTCGCCTCGAAGAACCTTAACAGCTCCTTCGTTCCTAGTCCCCTCTTTGTCGGTTGAGGAACGCCCTTCTTGCCCTTGATTACATCGTCCAGTTCTTCCTCGCTCACGCCAGGCTCGTCTGATGATCCGGAAGATGCATCATGCCGATGACGATCGTACCAAGCTCGCTCTTGTGGGTCAGAGAGAACTTCGTATGCTTCTTGCAGGCGAGAGAAGTAGGCGGTCGATTCCTCGACTCGATGGGCGTTTTTGTCTGGGGGATGGTTTCATTGAGTTGAACGATGACTTGAGGTAGACGTCTCTAGACAGCTGGCTCACCTGGATGCCAGATGAGAGCTTGTTTTCTAAACGCTTTCTGTCCAGAGGAGAAGTCAGTTAGCAGAGTGAGGAATGTCGGTTGAGTCAGGAAATCGTCATACCTTGATTTCGTTCTCGGTGGCACTCTCTTCGATGGCGAGGATGGTGTAGAAATCCTGCTTTCCTCCGGACGTAGTGGGAGTGTCCGCTCCAGACGTCGAGGGCCTCGATTGATCTGCACCCATGGGGTTGTTTCAAGTTGAGAGTGTTGAGTACACTCAATGTTGGGTAGAGGCCAACCGGTCTGCTCCAAACGGTCACTCACTCGACTTCACACATGCCTTCGTCTCCGTTGACGGATCTCGAAGATGACGATCCCTCGGACGACCCAGCAACCCGTATCTTGAATCCCATACAGCACCATACAACCATCCTCGCACCAAATTCATCACCCACCGCGACCCATGCCCAGACCAACCTACATTCTTCCCTTCCCCACGACGACTCTCCTTCGGACGATATCTCTCCATCCAAAACCATCACAGCCAAAAGATCCTCAGACGCTCAAGACAGTCATTTCAATCCCGAACATGTCAAGAGGTCACGTCCGACCGGACAAACGCGAACCAGAGATGACGATGACATCCCGTCTCCTGCCCGAGCCAGTGGTCAGCTCTTTCTAGTTTCTTCTAGCTCTCGCCAACCAGGCAATGCCGAGATGATGTGGCTGACACGATTTCTCGTCTCATGGTGGACGACCCTTCCTATCTGTCACAGCTCCGCCATCGATCCGACCGCAATCTTCTACTTCGCGTATCTCTCGATCAGCTACTCCAACACGACCTTCTTCCTCCCAGTCTCGAGCTTATCGGTCAGCGTCACTTGCAAGAGAAAGGCCGGATGTAGGCATGCCGGATCCCTTCGATGCAGTCAACGCTTCCTCTGCTCTGTCACAAGCTTCAGACTCATCGAAAGCTGCTCCTCTCTCGTCTCCTCTGGACATTGATCGACACCCTTCAGCTGGCTCTATCAGCGTGACCTTAGCTTCAGAAGTCGCGCCCGCAGTCGGACCAGAACTTGACCTCCAACCGTTCCCATCAGTCGCATCGTCGACTGTACCCTCGGGGACAGGCACGCCTCTCGAAGAAACCCCTGGAGAATACGACGATCTTTTCTCCGGTATCGACATGGCCGACTTTGATGATGTCTCTGACGACATTCATGAGAGTCCTCACAAACATCAAATCAATAGCATCACGCATCCCATCTCAAAGCTTCAAGCTCCTTCTGCGATCTCTCCCGCCATCGCTCGCCGAATATCCTCCGCAGTCCAACAGCTATCCTCACCTTCATCTCTGCCTAGCTCTCAAGAACATGAGCGCCCGGAGTTTTTACTCCAACAAACCACTCAACCATCACCCTCGACGTCAAGGCATGATTCACTTTCCCATCGACCTCAGCAACCATCCCCCTTCTCTTTCCCTCCCCCCTTAGAGATCGACCAACAACCACTTGATCCTCCTCCCAACTTTATGGAAATCGGGTTCACAACAGGTAACATGAGCAAGGGTCAAAAGTTTCCCATCAAGATTGGAGAGGCAGCCAAAAGAAAAGCTTTGGCATTGGAGCAAAGTATTGGGCAAGAGTATGATGGAATCGACGAAACCAATGCAGAGGGACAGTTGAGGAAGTGGAAACTTCAAGCAGGTCAACGGGGATCGAGTTTGGTAGGAGGAACCGGAGTCAGGGAAAGAAGCTCTATACCAATCTATCTGCAACGTACCAGTCCGAGGACTGTGCCTCAGGTCAAAGCCGACAATCCTGGAGAGAAGAACGTGCTCTACCCAGACCGTTAGTTGTCGTCTGACATGTTGAGGAGCGCAGACCTTCCTATCTTATCTTTGACTGAAGTCGTTCACTCTCGTATCCACCCTCCACGCTAGATCCATATGAACCCGAAATCAAAGATTCGCCTCACCTCGATCTTGGTACCTTCACACATGGAGGACGCAAGCCGTATGAGCCTCCGAGCTTAGCAGCGCAACAAGCTGGTCTTCGATTATTAGAAGACATCTCAGGGGATCCTATCCCCCCTGTGAGTCGAGTCGCCGATGAAGGTGCAGGTAGCGCTGATATCCAGGCACCAAGGATTGATTTGTTTGTCAGTCAGGATGCGAGAGGAAAAGAGAAGCAGATAGTAGGGGGAGAGATGGAAGGTTCGGGGCGAACTTCGAGCGTGATGATCGATCAGAAGGGAGAAGAGCAATCCCACCAAACCCCATCATCATCGTCGACAATGGAGTCATCTACTTCAATCATTCCTTTCGCCCCTTCGTCACTTGCGCCACCTTTGACGACAGAACCTCTCAGTGTATCATCATCTACCAAGTCTTCCACAACAGCAACCCCGCTTCGACCCAACGCATTTCGGATTCCATCATCTACATCTCGTTTTTCTAACAATAACCCAAACGCCATCGCATCAACTTCTGGTACATCGACTTGGTCCACTCCACTTCGACCAAGTTCTGTCCCTCGTAGGGAATCCGAGAAGCACAACCATCATCCAACACCTTTCAAAACCCCGTTTACAACGGGAACCCCTAGTTCGTCACATAATCACATCACCACTCCCGCCGGTAGTACATCTGCTCAATTTGAAGGATCATCGGGAAGAGGAGGAACTCCTACTGCACTTCGAAGGATCGGTATAGGTCGAGCAGGTGCTCCTCTCTCCAACAACATCAAAAAACCTCCTCTTGGTGGTTCTTCGACGCCAAGGCCTGCGAAATTTTCAACTCCTTTCAAGAGTGGTGTGACACCTAGAACGAGACAGGTCGTCGATGAGAAAGGAAAGCAAAAAATGGTCATCGTTGGATTGGATGGACCGGGTGGGTTGGAATTGGACATTGGAGGAACAAAAAGGAAGAAGAGCGATGTTTTCAAGAACGGTGGACTCAGGAGAGAAGCAGGAGGGGATATGAAGGGAAAGACAAGGGAGGCTGTAGGAATGACAGATCAAGCTCATGGTAGAGACAAGTACCAGACTGTCTTCGATCTGACGTGTAGGTCGACTCAAGGTTACTCGGTCCTTATTCCCAGTAAAGGTCATCAAGATTGACGAAAAACGTTCAATCTCATGTTTTAATTTTGTAGGCTCGTCTAAAAGGATCTCCATGGCCGATCATTTCGTTCGACCCGAATTCAACTCGATAGCCGAACTTCGCGAGATGGGAATGTACGCTTTTCTTTTTGTTTCTGTCCATGTTGTCTCTCATCTCCTCTCTCTCTTTTCATATTTCCAAACTCTTCAAATGAAAGTTGACCTTTTCCCCTTTCTCACGCGGACGATTCCTTCCTCCCCCCTCCCCCCCCCCAATGTACCTTTCATTCGTAGACCTGACGAGATCTTCACCATCACTCCTTCCAACGCATCAGACTATTCATTCTATCTCCCATCACCATTGAACGACGATCCATCATCCGCGTTCGACGACCATGTCTCGACCAACCTAGATCATCGAGTCGCCTTCGAGACTCTCATCTCTGCTGGATGTGTGGGATTGATGCCAGACTGGGTGGAGAATCATTGGGGATTGATCCTCTGGAAATTGGCTTGCTTGGTTAGGAGTAAACCGGCGCTCTGGGAGGAACATACTTGGAGTTGGGATGAGGTGATCAAACAACTCAAGTATCGGTGAAGATCGGCTCATCTTCTCTTCACTTTTAGTGGAGGTCCTGATCTCATGTTTTCGATTTTTGACTTACTGTTCTATCCTCTCCTATCCCTCCAATCGTCTAGATATGAACGAGAGTACAACCAAGGTCATCGTTCCTCACTGAAGCGTATCCTCCAAGGAGATTCTCCACCATCCGCATCCATTGTTCTTTGCGTCATCTCTGCCGACCTAAAACCTGCACCTACGACTCAGGTTGGACAGAGAGATAATTTCCCATTTGGTTCGAAAGTTCCTATGTTGGTGTTGACCGATGGATGGTATAGGATTAAAGCAACAGTGGATGTGACGTTGGCGAGGGCTTGGGAGAGAGGAAAGTTGAGGGTAGGGTGTAAAGTTTCATGTTCGGGCGCAAAGGTAGGGAAGCTCAAGAGTTGCTTGGATTGGCTCAGACACTCAAGTTCTGTATCAAGCCTGTCCTTGTACTGATTTGTTTTGCCTCTTCTTCGGTCTACCTGACCTTACGACAACTTTTTCTATCCCTCGAACCAGCTCGAGAACATCGAGTCAGCCTCGACGGATCCCATTCAACCCCTCTCGACTCTTCCCTCTTTAACGCTCACCGGAAACTCAACGTCCCTCGCATCTTGGCAAGCCAAACTCGGATTCACTCGTCGACCCTTCATCGCTTGCCTTTCGTCTCTCTCTCCGGATGGAGGAAGGGTTCCCTTGATGGACATCAAGGTCACCAGGTGTTTCGAGGTCGCGTATCGAGATATCGTTGAGGATGCTGGTTCTGGGAAAGGAGGAGGAAGAGGAGTTGGACCGAGTGGAGGTGGTGCCGGAGATGGAAAATCTATGTTGGGAGCAGAGATTAGGAAGAAGAACGAGGAGATGGCTCTCAGAGATTCCTGGGAGGTGAGTCTCTATCTTTGATCGAAACAGAGATATTCAGAGGAGCGATTTTTTTTTCTTGGCGAAGGAAAGTCAAACACTTCGATCCAGAGGCTGACTTTGCGTGTTGATTCTCGTTTGGGGTTTTTTTTTTCTCTTTCTCTTTTCTTCCCTTTCTTCGGTTCTTAGGATCGACGATCGTCGGAATTAGAATCGATTCAAATGATGTTGGAGCAACGACATGAGCATCTTCAACTCCTCTCTGAACAGGTCAGACGACTTGGCGATCGACAATCAAGGCAAGATGATCGTGAGTTGTGATACAAGAACCCATCGTTCCATCCTCCTCTCCCTTCAACGTTGAAAAACACAAAGCACACTCAAACCCCAAATCCTCTGAATACATTTCTTAAGAAAGAAGAAAAATACAAGGAAAATTAATTAATCTGACAATGCCTTCTTTGTCTTGATATTTCTTTCCCTTTTCTCAGCTGACCCTACCCAGGAAGAACTCGATCCGGAAGATCTCTTTGAACAACTCGAAGGAGCCAAAGATCAAACCGCTTACCTCAATACGATCCCACCTAAAGCTCTCAAGAACCTCTCGACATTCATCTTGACGAAACGTAAGGAAGAAATGCAAGATCTTCCGAGGATGATTGAAGCGGAACTGCTCGTTAGTCAACCCTTTTTTTTTCGTTCTTCTTCCCTTTTTTTTTCGCGGTGCAAGAAAACGAGTTTGTTGAGTCTGACTTGGAGATTGGTACCTCGGATTTCAAACCTTGTGTTTCCTCTTCCTTTTTCTCCTTCTTAATTCCTCTCCTTTCCTCTCCTCTCCTCCCTCTAGGAGCGTTGTCCACCTCGCCAAACTCGATCCTTCCGAATATGTCTCTTCCAAGATGCCTCGACCACCACCATGATGCCACTTCGAACAGGTCAGCTGACGATCTGGGACGTTGACTCTTGGGATGAGGAGATGACTTTGAAGGAAGGGAGTAGATGGTTGGTTTCGAATCTGATGCCTTCTCAATTAGGTTCTTGGTCATCCGTTGGGGTTAAGGGAGAGGTTTATCTTAGTGCTGGAAGTGGGTGTAGCTGGAGACAGATTTCTTGAGACGGAAGGAAGAAAGGGGGGGGGGGGGGGGGGGGG